>MU130379.1:554934-650830 GCA_015039465.1 Phlegmacium glaucopus
CAATGTAAGGTAGTATGCAATGAGGCCAGACTGAGGCAGCCTCAACAGAGGCCATCAGGTATGAGGCAAGGTCATGAAAGGGAACGGAGGCCTAAATGAGGAAGATACAGGTTGAGGCTCTGAAGAGGCATAGTAAGGCCGAGAAGGCTGCAATGAGGTTTGAGTAAAGGTGTAGAAGCAGTGTTGGTGATAAAGAAACAGTAGTGAAAGGGTGGTAGTCAGTCGTGTGGTCGATACCTAATAAGTGGGGTTCTTACGTCCTGGAAGGCCCTCGTCTTGCGTCGTAAATATAAATATAAAATATAAAGCCTACGATAAGGAAAATATAAATTCATGAGCTTTGAACATACAAAAGGAGTCAAGCTTATAGCTGAATCAAAGGGTGAGAACCAGAAGGAGATTCAAGAAACGTTGAAGGCCAAGGCGAGGCGAGGCAGAATGAGGCTTTAGATCCTGTGCTTCCAAGACCCATCGTGTCGTGTATTCGACTCCGATTCAGGATAGGAAAGGCACTGAGGCAAGGCACTGAGGCAGGTAATGAGGCAGGCTTTGAGGCCTTGTCTCAAGAACTTGAATTGTGTTCGAGATGTAGTAGGTTAGGGGAGAGTGACCGTGAGAGGAGACGACCGAGTTTTAGTGACGGTCTCCTGTACATAAGAAACTTCCGCGGATAAAAGCGACCCCGTAGGCTCAGTGAGAGTTTGAGACACTTTACACTCTTTTATAACACTGGAAATCAGCTTTCTTGAGTGGTAGTTGGGAAAGTATCTAGAAGACAAGGAGGTTTACGAAACAGAAGAAGAGTTGCTGACCATGATCTCGCTTTTTTTTAGTCGTCATTCAATGTTTAGCAGAACTTGTATTGTTTTTTAGTATGGTAGTCAAGGATGTCTACAAGGAAATAGCCTCAGGAGACGCAGGTTCAGTGGATGCAGGTTCAGTGGATGTAATAACCGTACATAGACCATGTAATGAGGGACTATTACTAGTTGTCTAGTTGTGACTGGTAGAGAATGAAGATATCATAACAGCAGATGATAACAGGTTGTTTTAAATAACATTCAGCAATAGCCCAGAGCTAGTAAGTTTCTGAAGTTTTTGACTGGCAAACACAAAGGTCGGTGTAGGCGTACACGAGAAACAGCTATTCGTGCTCCGTTGTAAAAGACGCAGAAGCAATCTTGGGGTTTCAGTAAAAAAGCACTAAAACGGAAGAGAACCCGGAAAAAGAGGTTCCGTCGACGAAAAAAACGTGGGCGAAGGTAGTTAAAAACAAAAAGGAGAGAAAGCTGGAGGAAGAAGAACGCAAGTCGGACTCGGAGGACACACCAGAACACCAACATAACCAAGACTACAAGAGGACCTACAAACCTTTGTAACCACTATGCACAGCGGTAAGACCTACCATAGCAACTGTAGCCCTCATAACGCGTCACATTCAAGTTGTAAGGTGGCAAAAGGAGGTAAAAGTTGAACTATGAGTGCACGTAAACAGACTCTACTAATTCGAAGTTAAAGTTGGCACTGAGCCTGGTAGTACTTTGCACGATGGATGGCCGGACGATAAATAGCAACGTCAAAGGGACCGACATTGTTCCGTACATTCTGCGGTCCTCCAGAGTGGGTCGTAGTTCGATGTACGTATCAGTTAGGAGCTTTAGTTATGTAGAAAAGTGGTGGCGGAAGTGGACCATAAGAGTTACTGAACCTACGACCGTGGCTTTAAGTTTGTGGTGGTGTTTGTGGTGGAGGGGTCGCAAGTAGGCGTCAAGGTGGATGAGGTTCGGTTTCGAGTGGAGCTGCATGTGATACCTCTTAAGTTCCGACAAGACCCTAGATATAAGCTTTTGTAGGTATGGAACACAATGTAAGACAGTGTACAATGAGGCCAGGCTGAGGCTGCCTCAACAAAGGCCATCAGGCATGAGGCAAGGTCATGAAAGGGAACAGAGGCTGAGATGAGGAGGATGCAGGCTGAGGCTCTGAAGAGGCATAGTGAGGCTGAGAAGGCTGTTATAGGGTTTGTGGAATGGTTTGGAAGCAGTATTGTTGATAAGGAAACAGTAGTGAAAGGGTGGTAGTCAGTCGTGTGGTCGGTACCTAATAAGTGGGGTTCTTACGTCCTGGAACGGCACTAGGTGGTCTTGACTAGTCGTAGACTAGTCTTAACCAGTCTTATAAATGTTCGGGTTTACCCTCCAGAAACGACACTAGGTGGTCTAGACTAGTCTAGACTAGTCTAAGGCCAGTCTTAAAAATGTTCGGGTTTACCGTAGCTTGAAGACGACGAACCAGACACAGAATTAGCAAACAAAAAGAGTGGCGGGAAGAAAGAAAAGAAGGGGGTTCTTGCTAGAAGCCGTGTACGCTCGATTAAGGATCAACTTCCCAACAAGGACAACAATCAAACTCCCAGCCATGTTAAGCGCAAACTTGACACCAATTTAATTCCCCAGATCGGATATGACAAGTGACTGCTCAATTTTGTAATCATGTAGAAACTCATTCGTGTTCTTCTTAACAGGGCAGCTAACATCAAGAAGCACAAACAGATGATTCCATCAGGTGTCAAATCAAACTGGGATAAGGACGAGGTATTGATCCCTCCATTTTCAACTACTCATCGTACAGCATCTTCTAGCTCTGCTGCATCCAATGCTGCTGGCAGGCGCTCTATGTCATCTGCCTCACTGGCAGTAACTACTCAGTCCCACAATCGCTCTGAGAGTAAATTAGCTTCAGTTCAACCCGGAGGAATTTCATCTGGTGAAGATGAGGTGGAGCACCGCTATGTCGTCAACCAGACGGCGGTAGGAATGCGGTATCGGGTACGTGCTTTAGCTATCCACTTGAACTTACTCAGCTTTCTTACTTTTTTTTAGTCAATTGCGAAGATTGAAGAGATTGAAGGAGCATCCGTAATCACAAAACGTAGCACTGGCAATGTGAAGAAATCGGTTCGCCCAACGCTGAAGAACCTCCCTTCCGAGACAACAAACGGCTTCAACAACTTTGTTTTATATAAAGCTTACAATCAAGTCGGAGAGCTTGATGCTTGGGTGACGCTACCCGATGATAAAATTGCTGACCTGTGGAATGAAGTTTTTGGTGACATATACCCCGTTTCTATCAGCGCTGACTCACGCGATGGAGGGGATGGCAATCATTTATTTACTGTGATCAAAAAGCTTGTGAGTCTTTTTCTTCAGGTTTGATTGTATGGCCTTATTTCTGAAAACCTGCAATGTTTACTTAGATTTCTCGTGGGATTTCATCCCGAATATCAAACCAACTAGGCGAGGCAGCCGTTACAGCTCTGGAGGATGAATACAACTGACGTGAAATTTTTTTGGTTGAAGACCGTGCAGGATTCGTCATCAATATGCTTGGGAATGACAACGAGACCAACCGGCCTTTCTTGTGGCAGACCACAGACGATGTCAAATGGCAGGGTGCTTGTGAAAACTTCCAGGTATGTGTCTACTATATCGGTTTGGTTTTGGTAACTGACTTCAAGTTCATATTCAACTACGATGTATTACATATTGTAGGGCCTGTTCCTTGGTCGTTTGGTACTCAAAACACTTGCCGTCTTTGTCAACCTCATAACCAGTGTGCATTATGACATTGCAAATTTCACACCATCTGAAAAACCACGAGGCGCGCTCATGCTATCAATCCAAGCAGTAAGTATTACAATATTCTACTATTATGGCTGTCTTAGGATAATCATATAGGTCCTTCGTGCTTTAACTTACTCAACAACTGGAAAATTTGAACCACCAAGTGGCAAAACTGGAAGCTTTTCGCAGGAGAATTGGGGTGATTACACAATACAAGATGGAAAAGGAAAACTCAAACTCAAACAGCATAGCACACTCTATCAGAAACGGGTCAACAAAATGACTGAGGACCACTGGAAGGCCGTTATGGATGGTGTTACTGTATTTATTGCAAAACAGAAAGCACCTGTGAAACAGGAGGAGAGTGTCAAAGTGGAGATGGAGGATGAGGAGGAGGAAGAGGCTTTATACGATCCTATGTTTCAAGTTTGAGGCAGGATGAGTGTATATCAATTAAATTTTGTGATATTTTATCATGACTTTGGCTGTCTTTCACTTTGAACTTTATAAAGACGAAGGCTTCTTTCTCAAGCTTTAAAGGTAGAAGCATGTCTACGAAAGACCGCCAGGTCTTGTGAGAAAATAGACCCGGCTTTTGAAAGACAGATCAGCTTTTTGTATTTTAAGTCTTTCATGCACTTTATGTCTTTGCGAAGACATGGAAAGACGCTGTGAAAGACCTCACGCTTTTCCTGATGAGTAGTAATCAGCTGTATTGTTTTTAATACATGCAGTTAGCCTAGCTTACTTTGAAATAGTTTCGTTTGAATGTTGAAATCTCTCACCAACATGCCTAATTGATAGGCTGGTAACACACATGTATAGAAAGATAGCTACTTGCTCGTTTAACCCTACATAGCGAGAGTCCTCTAGACCACAAACAACCCGAAGTTCATGTACAAGTGCCAAAAAGACATGTACACGTACCCCGAGCTCAGTCCACATCCTATTGTGATGCCCGTTTATTAACTCCTTCACCCATTCTTCTCCAGATAATTTTGATGTGTGGTATTGCTGCTTCCAGTATAGAGGAGAGGCATAGAGGGTAGCAGCAATGCCAACAACATTAACTACATATGCAGCAGCTACAATGAGCTGCCATCTACGTAGATCAGACCCTCGAGGCATGAGATTGAGGAGAGAGGCAACGAAGAGCCAGTGATCAGAGATAATCAGTGGCTGTCACACTTGACCAGGTGCCTTCCATATTTGGTCGGTGGAAATAATGCAGCTGCCATCAAAATGAGAATGCGCTCGCATTTTCGTTACCGAACAGACCCTAAGTTATAATACTCCCCTGGATCAGGGCCACAGGCAGTTTTTGACAAGTTTTTGACTACATGTTTAAGCATGTGATAGGCAATTTACTGGTAAATTATCCCTGGAGGTTTTTTTTTACCAGAGAAAAAGAATCTCTTTGTGCCAAATCTTGAATCTTGTGCATTCTGAATTTTTTGGTATGGACAGATTTTGATCTTGGTAACGAAAGGTAACGAAGTGTATTAATTTATTACGAACACGTGATTTACACTGGCCGTCGCGCTCCGTCGCGTCGCGTCAAATTGCTTCCTCATCTTACTCAAGGGGCGGCCGATTGAACGTGCTGCACCAATACGGCCCGTGGACGACCTCCCAAACGCCGCAGAAATATCACTGGACTTCGAAATCAGGCTGGAAGACCTTCTGGGACTGACCTGCCAAACACAGAACCGCCTACAAATCACCCATCTGATGCGCCATCCCCATCCGACAAGGCTGAAGGGTTACAACTACATCCGGACAGTACAAGGTTCATTATTGACAATGATGAGGCTGCTATTGAATCGGGTTCAAAAGTGGAAGAAATGTCTGAGTGGGGAGATGAGGAGCTACAGGAAAAGATGAATCCACGTGTTAAGCCTTTGAACGGCCCAACCTTTCGTAACCATCGGAATCTACCTCCAATATCACCAAAAATAGCAGTCAATGTGGGAGATGATTCTTTAGATGAAAACTGGGTCCCACCTGGATTACGGCCAAAGAAGAAGATCAGGATTGGTCAGTTAATACCTGCAAAACCTATTTCATGAACTCATTATACGAGTACATTAAGGGCCCCGACATTATGAGCAAATCGAAGCGCACCCAATACCGGTATCGAAAAGCCAGTCGCGGACAACAGCGATTGGACGCGTTCGCTTTCTTGCACAAGTCTAAACCTGTCCATGCATCCAAAACTTTGATTGAAGGCGAATCAGAGTCTGTGGAAAATATCGCTATCGTGAGGTGCTGAAGTCAGGGCAACTGTATTGCAATACCTCGACGCATGTCTAACAGGTGTGATCAGGCAGTTCATCCCCCGTTCCTGGCGGTTCATGTCACATGAACGCCTGGAAAGGGTCGACTGGCGACGCAGTCGCTGTCAATTGACCCAGTTTTGAACTAGAACTAAGTTACATTTACTTTTTTTTTCGACGTATTTCAACTCACTGAATTCATTTCTGATTCTGAAGTCGGTTTGGCGCCGGTATGTGAATGATGGACATACAAACTGGGCAGTGGGAGGCTTTGACTTTGGATCCAGCGTAAATTACTGCTGTGGTCCTGACAGGTCAAAATGTTGAATTGAGACCCCTACTTGAATTTTGAACTTGAAAGGGATACCAATTTTCTTTCTCTTCAAGTTCTCACTAGCTACCTTCAACGAACTCCTGGCAGCCTGAGACTCCTGCTTTTGAGTAAAACGGTATATCTATCCTCGGGGTCACGCTAGCGCTGTCCATGGCGAGCCTAACGCCTATCACAATATCTACGAATTCGTGAAATTCCCTGCATTCACAGAGTACGGGCATTACTATTATTTTGGTAGGATAACCCGTAAGGAGCAGCCATGTATGGTACGGGATTTGGGTAACGCCATACAGTTGCGCATCTCATAAATAATGTATAGGGTAAGCTAAAGATTCTGGTCGAAGCGTCTTCAATTTAAGGTCGACTTTGATTCTTGGTTGGGTTCCAAAGCTGTGTAGGATAATCATACACCCAAGAAGCTGAGGATGAAAGATATATTATGTAACAAAAGATTGTCCTCGTTCGAACGAGATGTTAATCATGTTATGGGCGGGAAAAGGGTAACATACATCAGGCAAAAGTGGCTGTAATCGAACAGATCATCAAAGAACTAGGAGAAAGGTTTTAACTAATTTGAGCGACGAGCCATAGATCAAGAAAAAGATTGCTGTATGGTATATTCAGAACGTCTTTGAGCCAAACCGAAGTACTGCACCGCGCACCTCTTTGAATTTAAGGCCTTCTACTTGCGACTTCAGGTCAACTTTGAAGTTGTTCCAGTGGGTACAGCACTCTCAACAGAGCTAATTTCTGTCGCAATCGTCGGAAGGGGGCTAATGGCAACCGGAATGGAGCTGGGGTTGGGGAGTACGGAACCCGCAGTTGCGGATGTGGGACTCGGTGTCCCCAACACATTAGTCGAGACAAAAACGATGACCGCCAACATTTGAACAGCGAGCTTGAAAAATGATTTCATCTACAAAGATAATAGACGGAGAGTGAGTCAATACGACAGCGAGTGGCAACTAATACTCGAGGCTTGTGACTGACCGAAAATAATGTGCTTGGGAGGTCTGTAATTTCAAAGCCTCTACGAGGGAGCGTTTTATAGGTATCTGAGGAGGTTGACTAAGAGATTTTGAGCGGTAATAGCTCAAATTTTCATCAACATCGACCTCCTGAATGACGAATGTAATACTCAATAGCTGATCATGATGCAGGGATACCAAAAATGTAAATCTAGCATTGTCGATAGACATTTCGCCCTTGTTGAACAGCAAACGGGTGTCGCGGATATAGATGTACTGTCAAGTAAAGAACGTTGGCGCAAGCTAGCAGCAGATAATCATGATCCAGTAAATGACGATGCAGTTTGCTGCCTGTGTATACATCGGATGGAGCAGAGTAGATACTATCTCAAGAGACCTAGCCAAGAGTTGACTGTTGAGATACTTAGTAGTAGTTGCGAGTCAGACTGGCGACGGTGTTTGTTTTTGAGCTTTGAAATATAATACTCTGGATACTAGTTCAACGTTCAACGTGAACCAAGTTTTCGTGTCGGCGGTAGTCGGTCCGCGCGTGAGTGTTGCATGAGGTTGCATGTGAGTGTTGAATTGATTGCCTACTTATGCCCCTCGCAACGGTGGCAATGGGTTCGGTCTTCTCCGATCTCCTCATCCCCAATTTCTTGTTCCAGCATAATGATAATAGCATAGATGGTGTCCTGTAGACCCATACTGATTTAATATGAAATCCAGTTATGGATTGCAAATTTCCTATTCTTCGTTCCTTAATCTCGAAGCTCCACTTGACATGACATTTCCACTGATAACCATCTGAAATAGGTTCAAATGGAACAATCTTCCTACATCCTCGAACGCCACTCGCTGATTGCCACCTAAATATAAATTGATTTTCCTTTGCGCGAGATTTGCGTCTTCTCAAAGACATATGTATGGCTATTTTCTTATCAATTGCCGGGTTTCCGATAATGCTTCATTTCCCAAGCTTACACTTCCCTGGGCGACATGTTGTGTCCAATTCTTCGAAGCCTTGGGGAATGAAGAAAAAAACTTCATTCTCCCTCCCATCTTCGACCAAACCTTCCTCGAGTGCCAATACTGGCACTCCAGTGTTCTATTTGTATCTGACACAGGAACGCGTTGCTTAATTACCAGTATTGGTCTTTTCCTCTTTAAACCATCGACGCCCAGAGTACTCTGATAACACCATCAAATCTCAAAAGCCTACGAAAAAAATAAAAATGAACACAGGAGTAATATTTAACCAGCCCGAATGGGCTCACCAACGTCTAATATGGAGAAGTAAGTACTACCCCCGTCTTCCACTCATCCAAAGATTCCCATGACTTATCACTGATCACTGATCCAGTTTCTCTGACACCAATCCATGTCCTCGCAATCATTGCATCCATCTACCGCATCTCCAGAAGATACAAAACCCGTCAATGGGGCTTGGACGATTATGCTGCTACCTTCGCTTTTATTATGGATTTGATTTTTTTCCCTACGCTTTGGCTTAGAAACGGGGAAGCCGGTTATTGGACGGTGGCAGGGTCAAGCACGTCAGCAGCAGCTAGCAGCCATGGGTTCTCAACCGATGGTCTCCCAGCCACGATGCAGACTCGTATCGCCCAGGTTGCGGTCGGTTGGCTCGTGCAGGTCGTCTATCCCCTTTTAACTTGGTAAGCCCCCCTTGGTCCACCACCTTTAATTATGTAACTACTGACTAAAATCAAACTACTAACCCAACTAACAGGGCAGCAAAAACAAGTCTAGCACTAACTATAGCCCGACTCATCCCCCGTTACCATCCCACACACTTAGCAAGCATCATCATGGCCTACCTGTCAATTTTAGCAGGTCTCGGAATCGTAATTCAGACTTGTGTATACTGTACCAAGGTTGATCAAACTTGGACTCATGTATCGCCGTTTAGATGTAAAGTGACGCCTGCAGCTGGTATCATTCGATTGGGTTGTAAGTGGTTTTGCCTTCCTTTTTTAAAAAGATTTTTTTCTATTAAACAAACGCTAATTATTGTTTTTTTTTTACAACCAGTGGAAGTCATCATAGATATATGCCTGACTCTTATCCCATTTATCGCATTTTTTTGGCCAGTTCCCACTATCATCACACCACCCAGTGGCCCCAATCCTCCACCCAACAACCCAACAACCCGAATCCGCCTCCGCCTCCCACCCCTAACCCGCCGCCTCATAAAAGTCTGCTTCACAGCCAGTCTTCTAACGGCAGCTACTGCCATAATCTACATGATCCTCCTATTCAAAATTCAAAGATCCAAGTCATCAGAAATGAGAGCCAGGACCGGATATATGGCGTTTGTGCTTTCGCATTTGACCGTGAGTTCCTTCCTTCCCCTTGCAATTTTTTTTTCCCCCATCTCAAACTCCAGCGCTAACTTAATAACACAAAAGGGATCCGTCTCTCTCCTAGCCTGCAACATGCTCATTGTCATAACATCTTTATACCGGTTTTTGCGCACACGACTTGAAACCCCCAAAATCGTCGAAGTCGGTAAATCACCTGTAATTCCAGACCTCCCTAGTCAAGTGATCTCCGAGTCGGAACATGCTATCTCAGGTACAGGAGAGAGAAGGAGGGAGACGACAGCTGGTAACACAGTCGAGAACTCTAGCTCCTTGACAAGCGGCGGAGGTCACACGTCCGAGTCTAGTGCTAGTTATCGTGTTGATTTCACAGAACTCTTCGAGTCGGATTTCTCTTCTGAACCACAAAGGCCGACAGAGCATTCGTAGTACTACTAGTAGTACATAAATATGTTATGATTCGGATATATGGCGATTAGCTTTGAGTCTCAACATTGACTTCCTGTTAACTTGAAGGCTGGTCTCGTGCTCTAAAAAACAGTGTATCAATGTCATGGATGGGTATACCGGCCCGAACTTCCTTGAATTGAAAAATTAGCGCCTCAACTTAGGCGCTTCTCACTGGAATCCCGTTTGTAGTTGAAGCAATATACGATAGCAGAAAGCAAATATGAATTTCTGATGACAGTCAACAAGAATCGATGCTATGGACAAAAATAGTTCCCATGCCAAGGGGGAACCGGGATTGCAAAAATTACCCGGGATAAGTAAAAATTTTAAGGATCATCGGCCCAAATAAGGTATGTTTCTGCCAAAAATGGTAATTCTCTGTGATGGGAAATCTCCGAAAACATATCTTCAATGTTTTCGGAGATTTCCTATGTTGGATTTACTTCAAAAAAATGGTTAAATATTTTTATTATCACCAAAAGCCGGTCAGAATGACTTCAGGAGCCCTTTAAATTTTATTTTATTTACTTACAAGGCTGGATGGAGAATGGCCCAGATGGCCCTAAATATATGGTTTTAGAAAGGAATTTAAGCCCTTCGGGCTGGACCCCTACCTGGGGTCACGGAATCAGGGCCCGGTTCCCCCAATGCTGTCCAATCTGCTTGCATCATGCAAGGAGGAACGTTCCAGAGGCGGATCGGGACTGACTCGGCATGAGAGCAAAGGCATCTCGGCATCTGACCCGGTATCAACGGCAATCAAAATACCAACACTGAACTATAAATTCTTACACCCAGCCATTGCGAACCCCCCACAATAACGAGGTGGGATAAAATACAGTGGTCCTCATGAAGAGGAATGCAGGGATGACACGAACGTCTTTCCCCATGAGATAATCTATAATTAAGTATGATTCTACACGTACAAAAAATCATTCTGATTTTAGCCTCTCAGGAGTAGCAGTCCATCGACCGAGGAGATGGTTCGCGCGTACAATTAGCAAGTCTCGAAGCATTTGCAGAGAGGCTGTGACAACGTTAAGTTTGCTTCCTGCTACCTCGTGCCATTCGATTGCAACCTCTGCAACAGGTATACGGAGTTGCTTCGCCAAAAGTAAGAGTTCAACATCAAAGATCCAAGTTGGAAGATGTTGTGCTGGGAATATTCGTTGAGCAGCGGTTCGTGAAAATAATTTGAAACCGCATTGTGTGTCCCGGATATGGCCGACACCAACGATCCGAAGGACGGTGTGTAACCCATACATCAGCACGTTTCGCAGGAAGGAGCGCTGGAAGGAGGGAAAAAATGGATTCAATTTGAGAATTTCATAAAAAGAACATTAAAGAAAAATCAACGGACCTTTACAACAGCTTCTGATTTGACCAAATGAGCTCTGCTACCGACAACTACTCCAGGAACATTACCTGGAGCAATTTCATCCATCTTTTTCCATAATCCCTCCAAATCTTCAATCCTACTGGCCCCATCGGCATCCGCCATTAACAACCGTTCTCCTCCTCCATACAACATCCCATGTCTAACAGCTCCACCTTTTCCAACATTCTTTTCTAGTGTGACCACTCTAATATCACATGTCGAATATTTTTTTGCAAGTTTTAAAGCAGCTGCAGAAGTGCCGTCATGCGAACCGTCATCGATAATGAGGATTTCAAATGATCGCTTGTCCTTCAGTCCGGCTGAGGTCAAATGCTTGATTGTAGCAGCCATCATTTCGGGAAGTCTTTCAGTCTCGTTGTATGCTGGAACAACGACAGTCAAATCGACAGTGCTAGGGTCCTCCAGTCGAGGTAGTGGTAGAGGTTTTGTAGGAGACGCATGCGATAGGTATTTTTTCTCCGATTCACGAGTGACTATTAGCGGTGGTGACCAATACACAAGAGCTGCGTATAACTGCCAGAAATTAGCATGGGATAAAAAAAGGCTCATCAAAGATAAAATATAAATTGGTATTGAAATCAGTGCAGGGGTAAACGCCCTGACCCGAATTTATCGTCTTCGTCGTGGCGTACGACTGATGGAAGACCCACGACTCGAAGAACAAGGATGAAAGGGTATCATCATTTAACGCGTACTGAAATTGGTTCTCACCAATATTAAAGTCGCAGAAAACAGAAAAGCAGCGCCATAAACGAGAGATATCTGCTCCATAACTTCGCGACAGGTTATGCAGCACACCGTAGAAATTTGAATTAAATTTGCCACTTATTGAAGGACATGGGGTACCGTTGAGGGAGATGGACGTGTCATTTCAAGCGTGAGAAAACGTGATAGATCACAAATTTGGGTAATCGTAATTTCATGAACCTGTGCAAAGAAAATTGCAAGGTATACAATACAGGAAGCAGAGCACAACATCAACAGAAACCTCGAATAGCAAGAGAACAAAAATGAGGGGACCTGTGCACTGGGTATCACGACGATGGAGAGATACAAAAAAAAAGATACCCTCTAATGCAGACCGTCGACACCACCTTTTTTGAGCGTCTCGTCATAAGGGAATATTGGAATTGATTTCTTCCATAAGATCCCGCGCAATTCCAGCATTTGAGACCTGACGTCGATGACAGTCAGAATGCAAGGCCGACAGAATAAATAACTGCAAAATACCTTGATATTGTAAGTAGTCGCGACTCCATTCTCGATCGCGCTGACCCGTAGGTACCGCGGATCTTGAGCTAGAGAACAACGCATCCCACCGAATAAGGTTATGTTAAGAATAACCGTATAAACTGCATCTTTTCGCATCACTGGAAAAAGAACATGAGATTGACACGTAGGCTTGAAAAGAACCGAGACATACCCAGGCGTGCTCCTGTTCCGTCTTCTCGTTTAACATTTAACTTCAGCAGGCCGGTGCCCTTTTCTTTCCACGAATTGTCATCTAAACAAAATAATTTGCCTCGTACTGAATAAATAGTATCTTCATCTTCTTCTCCTGTCATCACTGAAAGAAAAATCAGTCGCTGCGTAACAGAATAGTATATATCATTCGTTACCATCTTGTTCAGAGAGTTGAACTTTAGGTTCTCCATCAAACATTTCATCGTCGTAATCTTTAGCAGCTCGCAACCTCTCTCCAAAACTCGAAGCCTGATTGTCCCCATCGTCTTCTACCCCACTGTCAGATCCGTCGACAGAGCCTCCAAAGGCACTGACTGTCGAAACTCTCTCTAAAGAACTTCTTGATGATCCATTCGGAGATCCCGCCCGCGCGCGTTTCGACGCAGGAATAGAGAAGCTATGCACTGGACCAGCATATGAGGCGAAGGTGTTAGACATTAACGCAGCTTTTGTCCTGCGAGGCGGAGATTTTGCGCGGCCTAATATTGATGGTGACCCCAGAACTGAAGGTTTTGAGCGTGCCACCACAGTAAAGGGAGATGCTGTAGATGCAAAAGCTTCAAAGCCTGAGCGTTTGGCGGCAGTAGGCGTCGTGGTAGATGGTTGAGCAGGAGTGGAGTTGAAGTCTGAAAGCGCCACTGCAGAAGCAGGGGTACCGGAGAATGGCGGTGGCGAAGGTGTAGCCTTGCCAGACATGAAGATATTCTGGCCCTTGACCGACGCAAATGGGGAACTTGAGGATGCGTATGCCATAAATCCGCTCTGCAAATATGTCAGCTAGAAATTTAACACCGCACGTCAAGAAAAAAACAAACAGGTTTGTGCGCTTTGGGAGGCGGTGATGGTCTCGGCGGCGATGGTGGAGGAGAGGGTCGCTTCGTCTCCCGTGGATTATCATCCTTATCAGATTCATCTCGAGGTCGTTTCAAAGCCTCCGGAGCATGATTTGACGATTCTTCATTCTCCGTGGGACCTATGCTAGTACCACGCTCGAGGAATTTGCGTTTGAGGCCCTTTTCGCCGCTCTCTGAGCCTGCACGCAGACGATTGGGTGTGTCGGGAGACAAGTTGTTCATTATAGCATCGTCTTGAATGTTTTGGATTGACTGTGAAAGCAAAGGATCATCCGGGCTTTCCGGAGGGCTATCGTCTTCTTCCATTACTGTATGACGGTTAACCTTATCTATCAGTTCCACGGGTGGTTCGAGGGTTATTTCAGAAGCTTCAGCGTCAATTTCAACGTCTTCATCTTTGTCTGAAGTGGCATTTTGCATGTTTTTCCAACTGATGTCTTCAACACCTTGACTGATTTGTCGAACCTTGATTCTCATTTCCTGACGAGGCGATGCCAAAATAGGAGGAGAGGTAGAACCTGAGCCGCCGGATCCTGAACCGTTGTCTTCCTCTTCTACCGTAGGGTCCAAATGTCGTCTGTTTTTCTTTAGGGGGATACGAGAGTCCTTTCGTTCACGTAACAATGGCTCCACATCCTATGATCGATGATTTCAAGTGAGCATAACAGATTAAAGAGAACAACGACGAGTTCCAAGCACATTGCTTGCCGTAGGAGTAGTCACTGGTTCCACTGATACTTCTCGTTCTCGTTTTCTTGACAATTTTAATTCTGAAGCATTATGATAAGTCGGTTTGAGGGTTCCCGATAAGTAAACCAAGACAAACCTGACTCTGTCGCGTCTGGCGACGGTGTAATACGAGGGGGTGTTGTGTCCTTAATCAAGTCCGGAGAGGATTGAAGGCTTTCCGTCACATGAGCGTCTGACATGGTTGTGGCAGAGTTGTGGATAATTACAAGAGGGGCATGCCCGACTATTTGCCCCAACTCGGCTAAGTCCGACAAAGTGATGAATGGACGCGACTTCTACAACTAAATATACAAAGGGAGCTGCGTGTACATATCGATACAATCCGTTGCTCATATAAATAATCCCCAAAAATCCGATAAAAAAAACAGTCATAAAAGTCACACTTCTCCTCTTCTTTTTTCATCTGCTAAAATAAGGATGTCTTTGAGACTCCTCTCTAGCACAGGTTTCGTTAAAACACTACAAAAGACGTCAATTTAACTCTCATGTAACGCGTAATGGTTACTTACCGATCAACTCCAGCATCCAGGTACTCTTCTTGATCTTTTTCACGAAAGTGAGTATTAATTCATTCAATACAGAGGAAGATCGACTCACCACCAAGCAAAGCATTCCCTGTTTATGACCAATGACAGTCAGCGTCAAAATAAACTTAACCGATAAAACTAACCTGTAACCCCCACAATGAAGTCCCTTCTGCCCAATGCCCTCAGCCTCTCCACCATCCTCAGACCTGACATAACCGGCATCTGATTATCCAGGAAAACTACGGCATATTTGCTTTCATCAGATATTTGAGTTTCTCGTTGTCGCTCCAGGATGGGCCTATTATCTTCAGCAGCGCTGCACGGCGTAGGTGGTATCATGACCTCTTGCCCCAGTATCATTTCCAACGCCACTTCTCCATTTTCTGCACAAGATACCACGCATCCAAGCCTCGTAAGGATGCGTCTCATGAGCGTACGTGTTAGAGGGTCGTCATCGACAACGAGAATGTTCAGGGCTGGCTCAATATTGGTGGCAGAAAAAGCACAAGAAGGACTGTTGCGTGTGAATTGATCAAAGACGGCTAAATGTGGAGATCCCGTATCGCTACAAAAAGCCGATACAGTTGGAGGCTGAGATAAATCATCTATGGAGAATATTTGACGTCTTGGTAAGGGCACGAACGTGGGCCGTTGAACTGGGGTTGGGTCGGGAGGAAGTGAAGTAGTTGATTCGTTACAGGCTGGAGGGTCTGGTGGATCAGATTCGAGCTTTCGAGGTAATCGCGACAATTCCGGTGGTGGTTCGGGAGCGTCTTGCGACGGCAACGTTTGAATAAGCTGGGCCGGTAGGTTACCGTTACCAATGTCTCGAGGACACTCATAGCCCGGTTTTCTTAGGACCAGCTCGACACGTCCACCTAGGGGCGTCCACCGTCAAATCAAAAGAAAACTTGAAACTTGACTGAGAAAACAGACCTTGTTCCATTATGCCCTGCAAAACGGAAATCGACCTGGTAGATGCCGAAGGTTTTCGAGATGCCCTGAGTGCAGCCGCATCCACTGCTACATTCACACTATCTCTAAGAGATGGCAAATTGAACACAGTGCCAGACCGCGTATTGAGAGTGTTCAAGTCCGAAGAACTGGAGGTGTCAGGTAAATCGGGGCCACCAGTGATGAATGTTTTCCTCCCAACACCAAGAGGAAGTTCAACCCAAAACGTCGATCCACTGCCAATTTCCGACTGGAGGCCGAGTCGACCTCCACTCAATTTGACAATTTGTCGAACGAGTGCTAAGCCAAGACCAGTGCCCTTGCCACCTGTTCCATATTAATCTCAACAAGTGATCGTGAAATATGAAATTCTGGAGGATTTAACCAACCTTGTTGCCTTCCTTGCTCAGTCTGGTTGAACGCAGCTATGAGATGCAAAATGAATACCACGTTCCTCCACATGGTAGAAACCAATGTACTCACAAAAGAGCTTGCCCTGCGCCATATCTTGAGCTTTGATTCCATACCCAGTATCCGTCACCTCAATGCGTACGACAATCCATTCTAGAGAGTTGGATGGTTTGTCATGTTGAATGTTATGCTGGCTCAGGTGCTCAGTGGACAGCGGCTGCTGAGCATCACCGTCGACATCTGTTCGCTTCTCTGACAACACCTCCTTATCCCGCTCCGTCCGTGTTGGTAAGGTAGGGATGATAAGTCGTGTTTTGATAGTCAACTTCCCACCAGATGGCGTAAATTTACATGCATTACTGTTGACCACGCTCAATCTCTGATATATCTGTGTGAAAATAATAATAATTGACTCACCTGGCAAGATTCGTGATTATTTGGCGTAAACGAGTTTCATCCCCTGTAACCACGCCATCTACGTCTGGATGCTCCCCAATATGTTTTTCGATAGACTCCATGCTTTCACCTATAGCCTCGTATGCTACTTGTCGGGCAATCTGTTTCAAAGGACTTAATAATCATGATCTGATACAACCAAAAAGGAACAAACATACTCTATCGATGTTGGGATCTAGATCCGTTTCAAACTCCAGGCCTCGAGCGTCGGTGGCTAGCCGTAGGGGGATGAAAAGGGATCGCATGACTTGATGAAATGCATAAGGCTTAAGGAAGAAGATTGAGGCGTGAGGTAGAGAACAGTAACTTGCAAAACAAACCCTTGATACTGATTCAAACCTGCCGCTATCCATTCGATTGCTTATGAAGCAAATATAAGTGGTTCAGCGAATAGCCCAATAGAAATAAATGCATACAAATCAAGGACATCGTTCAAAACTGGTTGGCTGTCGTAAGGCATGGTTCTTTTTAAAGAGTTTGAGTATTACACACCTTTAGACATTATGCTTAAACTTCCGCAGAGGGCGTTGAACTCAATTTCTTGATCCTTCGCGACTGTGCCTGAAGCTTCCATATTCTGGACTGCCAGTACTAAATATATTATTTATTAAATTCCATAATTTGATGACTTATAGAAGGATCGTGGTCTCTTACGTGCAGTATTCAATGGAACTCGGACCTGTGATGAAAGAGAAAATTCAGCATGCCGTGGAGGCCAAAAAAGGCAAGAAAAACATATCATGGAAGACGTAACTATGGAATTGAGTAATCAGTAGATTGCTGTAATTTGTGACTACTAACTGGTAACTCACGAAGTTAATCGTCGTTTTGAATCTGAGGCTTTTCGCTCGTTAATCTGAGCTTTTTGTGTGGCCTAATATTTTACAGGTGGGTCAGGGACAGCATTCCCAGAAAGTAGTAACAATGACCTTATACTGAATTTTCAGCTGATCCCGAAGTGTATAGAGTCGCCTTTCAGACTATGAATACGTTAGCCCGCGAAAACGGGCATCACAGGTCAACACTCACGCTTTCTCGCATGTAGTGTACGTAAATGAGAACTGGAAGGACTTATATCAACACTCGCCCAGGTACTTTTTAAGGACGGAGCCGGACTCACAGCTATGAAATACAAAAAGATTGATCATGCCTGTTGGGAGAACATTCGGAAATCGGCTGAACGCGTCGGTGGAGAGCACTTACTTCGGGCCCAAGTGTGCCGGGTAGGAATAACGGCAATGGAGGCACTCAACATGTCGTAAGTCCGAGAATGGGGTTAAAGTAATAAGTGGACTTACAAAAGAAAGAAGACAAGGGCGCCTAGCGCTGCTGGGAAACGGTTGAGCTTGAGACCAAATAAAGCAATGGTCTGTAGAGCCTAAATTATTGAGACGAATCTGAGGATCTCATTCTATGAAGGTTATCATGACAAGTCTCTTACCGTCGCATAGTAGAAGGTTGCCATAAAATCCCGACCTTGACAATTTGGAAATTGGGTATAAAAGCCACATGACATTCTGTAAAATAATGAGCACACGGAAGGAACAGAAAATATTATGATAAGTCATACATGAAGATCACTTGATAAATGGACCTGATTCAAGAGTTCAAGCGGGAAATCAGCAAGAATATGATGGGGGGGCTTACCAGCACCAAATGGAGGCAATCAGGGCGGTTTGGTAGATATAAGGACGGTCTCGTGGCCAGTCGTACATTACCATAACCCTAATGGATATTTGTTAACCAACGAAATTTGTTGGTCTTGAGAGACACAATACCTACACAATGGGCAAGCTCAGGGCAGGCGCAATCTGGGTTGGTCATCAGGGACTAGGCAAAGGTGGGAGCGCGCTAGCTCACCCCCAAAAAAAAGATTTTGTCCAAGAACACGATCGGGTTGTGCGGAATGAAGACGCATCCAAGCACCCAGTTTACAATAAGCCAGAGAGAGGCCCAGAGAGCGAGAGATTTCTTGAGAAACCACGTTTCCTGAGAGTAAGATTAAAAATAGATATCGACAGAAATATTAATTCAGGTTGTGCACCTGGGCATAATGTTGCTCTGATTTCTCGTCAATAAAACGGGAACTAAAGATCTCCATAACGAACGGCCAAGTCCGCCAGCGAATAATAGCCAAAGGGAAGCACATGTTCCAGAAACCTTCGTAAACGACGCTGTCATGGTCACTTCCCCCCGCATTAAATTGGTGACTTTCTCCAGATTTTGCGGGACTACCGCCATGATCTGAGTACGAATCTATGCTCTTAATCTCCTCAGTCCAAACACGATCAACGACAACTTCATCAACAATGCCATTCTCTTGAATTGTTTCCGTTCGTTGGATGTAACTGGACTCTGCTGCGCTTTCTCCGATTTGTGAGCTACTTGATGGTGCCGTGCCTGTACCGATGCGCCGCTTAAACCTAGCCCAATGTATAGAAAGGCCTTCGAAGTGAGGTGATTTATGGCGCATCCGACGAGTGTGATTAATCCCAACATTGGAATGCAGCACAGGGAGGGGAAGCAGATCATCAGCCTTGAGGGTCGATACAGGGTTGGAACCCTTATGGTCGTCGCCCGAGTCCGTCATAGATTTTGCACCAGAGAGCGGTGCTTCAGTCCATAGAGTCGGGATTCTTGTGGCAAGTGACTTGGAAAGCCACATGAATATATTGAAGCCAGCGACCCAGGGCAGTTAATTATATAAGTCCGCAAGAGATGGGTTCATCTCGGCCCCAGTCGGCAACCTTATTAATCTAGATGCTGTAACAGGTTGACACACACACTAGGCAGCATACCTTTCCCAAGGCCACGGTGGTCATCTCCGGAATCCGTAGTACTAGGGTTCACAAGTTATTTATTCCACAATCAATCCTTCTGGTATACTCAGTTGACGTAGAATCACTCCCGAGAAGTGGCAAGGATCTGGAATAAGAGCATACCTTTTATATATCACCTCTATTGAGCCGCCTTCGTATTTACGAGCGGAATTAGTGTAAGATAGGTACTAACACCGTATCAAAACGAAGACAACTAAAATACATTACCACAAGCCCGCCCCTCCCACATCCTTCACAAGCGCGGCGGGCATCCAACGGCGTCCACGGTATTTGCTGTTTTCCCAAGCAGCTTCTTTTCTGGTCAAACCACGCTTGTATGCATCTGTAAATTGGCGTGAACACTGTGAAAATCTAGTGAAGTCAAGTAAATAGTCAAATTATATTTGAGGGAGAGAGAATTGAATTAAATACCTGCACATTTCGACAATAGTGAAATTTTCAAGGGATTCTATCATGTTAGACTCAACTTTCAAGATCCTCCTCCTTGGTAGAAGGGGGGTTCATTGGCTTTATCGCACCTAGTCTTTTTGGTATTGCCACTGGCCCATTTCCCTAGGTTTCTGAGGACTCCTAGAGACCTGGGCAGTGAGTAGTAGCTTCTGAGTCTTCTCAAGTCCAAAAATGCAGTAAAAAAATGGTGTATTTCTTGAATAGCATCTCTACTAGGTCCTAATTCAAAAAATTGGTTGCAGGAGGTTCTCAATATATCTATTTACTAGGGTGCCCTGCGACCCGATAACTTATATTATTTGGTTTCATGGAAATTGTCACGCTTAGTCACGTGATGTGGAGTGCATGAGCCCTACCTTATAAAAGAAAAGACACAGTCTGACTACGGTGAGTACGGGTTTTTCTAATTTGTGTGTTCTGAGTACTGCGTTTCCATGTCAAATTTAGCAAGGTGGTTGGTTAGCTAGTTACATTATTATAACTTTGAGAAGCTGCGTGAAAAACGGTTCAGAGACCTCCAGAACCATCATTTTCCCTGCAACCGTCTCGTAAGATAGTCTAAGGGAAATTTATGCATGGTCCATGAAAGGGAGCTTTTGAGGGAGAAGTACTGAGGTCGAAAGGGAAATGCGGTCCAAGTTTGACTCACTTACTTAGGCCTTGGTTCACTGGTGCAAAGTGCCACTTGATTGCAGTGCAGTGCATAGTGCAGTGTGTTTCCGCTGTCGACGAGTGATCGGAGTGTGAATTACAAGCTCTTTATTCCTCTCCTCCACCTTGTTCTCCAAATCAAATACACAATTGCTTCCTTGTCCCCTTTGTCCTCCGTTCAAATATTTCTTATCATCCCATTTTCATTGACATACTCTGTTACATCGTCATTCTCTATTTCTATTTTTCTTGTGTCTTCCTGAATTCAAGCTCAGCTAATTCGCTTCTTGAACATGTCGTTTCCCGTTTATCTTAAAAGTGGCGACGAGGTCAAAGTTAATGGTATATTTAATCTCTATTCAGTTTCATTATTTCAAAGCCATATCTCACCTATTTTTTGCAAGACCATGTTTATTGTTCACCGAATTGGGATACCCGAGATGGCACTCCATACTCAGTCGCACGAATAATGCAATTTTTGCCCCCTGAAGATGCCCCAAAGGGCGAAGAGGGCAAAAATTATCTTTATACTCGAGTGCGTCTTGCCTGGTATTATCGCCCAAGCGATGTGAGTGACCGCCCAGTTGCGGACTCTCGCTTGCTTCTTGCTGCCATTTATTCGGAAGTATGCGACATCAATCAACTACGCGCCAAATGCCACGTGGTGCATAGAGATAAAATCACCGATTTTGCTGGTTGGAAAAAACGTCCAGATAGATTTTACTTCAATCGACTTTTTGATCCCTATATCAAGAAAGAATTTGAGGTCATCCAATCTCATGATGTTAGAAATCGTATGTCTTTCGCTATCAGTCGAACTCCTTTTTTTTAAAAAAAAAGAATGTATAATCTAATAATTTTACTATTTTTAAAAACAGTTCCCGACCACATTCGTGATGTTCTAATATCACGATACGAATATGTCGTTGCAGAAAAAGAAGTTATCCCAGACTTAACGGATACAATTCGTTTGTGTGATACATGTCAAGAGTGGTGTTCAAGGTGACCATCAGTCAATCTTTGACTTTCATTGAATTTTAAATTGTGATTTGCTGATGCATAAATTTCAGTCCAGATACCGTTCAATGTGATCGGTGCAAGAAATTCTTTCATATGCGATGTGTACAGCCGCCTTTAATTGCAAAGCCCTCTCGTGGTTATGGTTGGACTTGTGCGCCATGTTCTCGTCAACACGAGGAAGAAGTAGATAGCCATGAACTTCCGCATCTTCTTCTCCCTACAGCGGCCAACAAAGTCAAGTCTAACGCGCCCGCTGCTCGGGGACGAGGCCGACCTCGCAAAGATCGAAATCAAGCAGAGAGGGAGGAGAATCTTCCCATAAAACATTTCGACATGTGGCCCTTCCGATACTTTGGGTAAGTCTTCGATATTTATTTATTTCGCGTAGCAGTCCTGGAAAATATTTTTTAACAGACAACACACTGTCGCAGAAGATACTCTGGGTAAGTTTTTGAAGCCCTGGAAATTGCATAGATTAGTTTTTTGACATGCGAATTAGACCCTGACGATCTCATTTTCCCCCGCACTGCATCTCGTATCGGACCCAAATTTCAAGCCAATGTCCCTCCAGGCCCAGAACCGTATAACACTCCAATAGGTAAGTAGTATCTCTATGTTATCAGAATATTGGGTAAAATTAGCGTTATCTAGACATCGAGGAGAGAGGCGGCGACAGTACTGTTGAAGTGCTTGGAATTTACAATACTTTCACCGAATCCGAATGTGAGTTTTTGCTTCCACGATCATTGATTATGTAATCGGTGATGTGGCCGAATTTAGTGACTGAAGGTAAGATCTCTCATCAATCGTAATATGGCTTTACCTGATCATAAGAATAGCTGAAGAGACGATGAAACGTCTTTCTACGGACCGCAAGGTGCAGTCTAACGTTGACTGGCTGACGGAAGCCGTCCGTCGATTGTCGGAGTCTACCATGGATTCATCTATGAACAGTGTGAAAATGACGCCTATGCGGCTGGAGAAGGTCCATTTAATAGCTTGTTCGTGGTTATAAAAAGCTAATATCCGAATCTTCTGCAGTGGAAGAAGCATGAGACGCCATTTATGGACAAAGAATGGACTACGCTGGAAGTAGCTGCTTTCGAAGATGCAATCCAACACCATGGAGCAGAATTGCGTGCTGTCAGAGATGAAGTTGCAAATCGAAGTATGCCAGAGGTCGTGCGTTTCTATGGTCACTGGAAAAGGTAGCTTCGTGTTATCCTCGCTTGACCATATTTGACCGTCTTGTAGCGAGCAATTGGGCGAAGAGAATAAGCGCCGTAAACTAAGGGGTACACCAACCAAGCCTGCCGGTCGACAATACAAGAGCCGCGAAGAAGCCAACGATGGTCAGCGTGTTGGTCTTGCTGACGATAATTCGTCCATTATCGCGCAACCTTCCAAGACCCCAAGTTGTGGTGCATGTCGTACTCGAGAATCGAAGACCTGGTGGAAAGCGCCCAAGGGCTTGCCCACAAATATTCTATGTGACATCTGTGGAACAAATTGGCGCAAGTATGCGGACCTGAATGTCAGACCTGTTCGGGAAGAATCTTTGCCAGCCTCCAAAGTGAGAGAGAAGAGGGAAGGTACACCTCTAGCTGGTCCATCCACGAAACGGCCTAGGGTAAGTGTTCTCAGAACTCTTTCCTAGCGATTTTCATCCAAGATTTTAATAGACGTCCACATCTGTCCATTCCACACCACCACCACCCACAATCTCGATTGCCCCTCAAAACCGCTGCTCTGCGTGCCTGAAGTCTGGTCCTCCAGGCAAAGTATTGAAATGCAAGCGATGCATGTTCCGTGTGCATGCAGGTGAGTAATTAGGAGACTAGATCCATTCCTGCGATTGGATCCTAAAATTTTTGAGCAGGAAGTTGTGGTGCCAATGTTGACCAAGGGTCGGTTGATTCGTGGACGTGTGAGCTATGTGATAACGAGGAGACTCTGGAAGCTTCTGTCGTCAGTGACCCTTATCCATCTTGCTTTCTAATTTTTTCCTCTGACGCCTGGCTTTAGAATCATGATTGCCTACTTTGTCCTAGAGCTGGAAATGAAGAGAAAAGGATAACGCCATGGCCATCACCTGAAACTTTCTTGCGTGCTTGTAAACCAACCGAAGGTCAAGGATGGACCCACGTTTTATGTGCTGTTTTCACACCGGAAATTATATTCACCGATGCTTCTCGTCTTCGACTGGTAGAAGGTCTTAATACCGTGACTCGTCATAAGTGGTCGGCTGTGAGTATTCTGTTTATTTTTTCTGTGAAAATGGGCTAAAAAGAGTCATCTTTTAAACAGAAATGCTGCCTTTGTGGTGAAGTTGAAGGGGCTGCGATTCGTTGTAGTGATTGCAACAAAGAGTTTCACGCTTCATGTGCTTGGAAACAAGGACACAAGTTTGGTTTTGAGATCCAACCCGTCAGTTTGTTTTGACTTTTGTACTCCAAGAGGCATCCGAACTGACAACATCTACTGATACCCAAAGGTCAAGAGTAGTCGCCGAGACACGACCATCACAACTACATTTAAAGGCGAATCCGGTTGCATGAATGCCATTGTGTCATGTAAGGACCACGATCATAGCAAACGAGATATATACGACATCTGTGAAACCAACGAAGGCGGAGAAGTACGTTTCACAAACATGTCTATATCTAATCACCTTTTTCCTTATTATTTCTTTTTTGTTAAAAAAAAAGACTGCCCTGCAAGTCTATTGTCATGCCTACAAACAAGCTCCCATTGGTCATACACATGGGCTCCTCCGTAAAGCTCGTCGTTTGGACAACATACTCAATCTTCGAAATGAAGCTGCAGCCATACCCGTACCTGCACCGAACTCAGTCGAACCACAATGCCATCGATGCCACTCTCAATTCTCTCCAGCCTTCTACCCCTTGTCAGAACCGCCTCCTCCAATGGCTAATGGACAGCAGCAGAGCGCATCGAATATGTGGGAATGTCATAGATGTCACTTTGAAGTTCATGAAACAAGTGGAGAAAAGTCACTAGATATAATGGTATCATGACATTGATTTAGGTGTATATATAAAAGATTGTACATGTCCCCCTGGATCCTAACGAATACAATAATGCAAAGGATAATTTTATACAACCATAGTCGGATAAGGTAGATTGTAAACAACATTGACTTGGAAGGACAGTCTCGCACAGGAAAGTAGGTGCATACAGAACTTTGCTAAAAGTATATATGGCCAAGTAATACGACGGATGGCATAAAAATACTAGTAAATGTATACCGACGAAGGGAATATGGATGGGTGCCATGACGAATGATTAGCTATAAACTACATATCCAGGGAATCCAACGAACACAATGCAAAGGCTAATATACAAATGATAGCAACTACAAGCACTGGGGGGTGGGGGCCTGATAGCAAGAGAATATTGAATAAACTAATTTGTAATCTAAGGTCGAACTCTTTTGTAGAACAAGACGTATGCTTTTTGGCCCTAATATTTCGTATTAGTGAAAACATGGAGAAAATTAAACCAAAAAGTCACGCACAACCACTTGTTTAGAATCAACAGGTTTGACACTGCTGTCATCGCAATACATCCAGCCACCTCGTGATGCAATGAACGCGGTATCTTAAGGTTTAATTAAGCATGGAGACCAGATAAGTACATACACAAAGAAGACTCACAATGCCCACTACTGAGATTGCCATAATGATTCGTCACCCCGTACAAATCATATCGATATGGCGCAAGTTGGGTACGAGGATCGTCAAGCGACATCGGTAAGCCATCATTCAATTGTGACCTATCGGCACCAGGCGGAAGCGGTGGTGGCATATAGTTAGTCAGGTCCAAATTTTTCATTGGAAAATCAACAAAGGTGTCGATTTTATCTGAGAATCGACCATTTGCCTCAAATCTTTTGAAATGTACCATGAGGACGGGCGGTAGTCGAGCTAACGAGAGCTTTTTAGTTGCTCGTCGCTTAACTTTGCATTGTGGGCAGTCCCTAACGACGAATGTTTGATCACAGGACAGCAGAGCCAAGGAGATGACCGACATACCATGCATCATCTCTCTCAAGTATTTCTTCATCGAAAAAGGCATCCAGGCATCGCTCGATAGCAATCTTTCCACTTCTTGCGTTAGGGATCGGTAGTTGTAATATCGAAAAGACGTTATACGTGGTTGATGTCTGTCGATAATGAATGTTCAAAAAAAACAGTTGACAAAGTCGGTCTCCATACCTTATGGCAAGTTAAGCATTCCAGTCGATTTCGGAACTGGCCTTGGAAAAAGTCCACAATTAAACTGTCATTCCGAGCTCGCCAGTTACGCCATTCACGTTCGCTTGCTACCTGTGTAGGTAATCGTTCGAGTTCTGCTTCTTCTTGACGCGTTGGTGAATATGAAGGCTTGACCATAATGCGATTTAGATCCTCGTGTATGCCATCGATCAAGAAACTGAGGAACTCTTGCGAGTCATGTTGATCCGATCCGTTGTACTGGGACTTGAGTTGACAAATCGATCGCTGCAAACAAAGATGAGTAGTGGAAACAAGAAGAGGATAGATATGGTTATTTATACCCTAAAGTCGATCGGAGTAAGATATGGAAGATCTCCGCCCCACATTTCGTGAAGAAGTTTGGCAAAAGCACCCGTGAGCTTGCCCTGTGAGCCTAGTGGATTTGTGTAATTAATCGCCATCTTCCAACGACCTTCTACAAACAAACAAAAAAAGGACGAATTTAGTAGATTCCTTGCCTCGTTTAGAATCTAAACCTTACCGGTGAAAAATCTGGCAAACGGTACTGTAGCACTCAAACATTGAATAGGGGCATTCATATAGCAAGTGTTGCCTAGATTCTTCAAACCCGAGGTCCCGATTTGCATATCGAACCAATAACTGACTGGATAATCAGATGGGATGCGTGGAGGTTTCGGACCGGCTGATGCTGGGGTAAAAGATGGAGTGACTTGTTGTTGCACACGTGGTCTATTGTCGAGTCGTTCCATAGTGGATGCAGCAACGGGTGGAGGTCGTACAATGGTCGGTGGTGTCAGCTCTGGGTAGTCGATAGGGCTCCTTGCAATGAATCCAGAAAGTGCTTCTTCTGATTGGTCCACAAAATCAGTACGTCGACGAGATAGCTGTGATGGATTGATGGAAGCTTGTGGTGGTGATGCAATGTCATATTGGACTGGAGAAGTAAATGATCCTCCATAAGCCGAAGTTGGTGGAGATGCAGGGGATGAAAATTGAGGGTATGATATCGAAGGAGAACCGTTAGTCATGGCTTGAGCTGACATAACCGGAGATGTGATCTACGACAAAAGTAATCAGCTTCTAGTGTATGACATGCAAACGAGTTTTATTACGGTATCATTCAAACTTCTAGTAAAAGAAATTGAACTGGAGCTGGGCCGAAGTACAGGAGGTCGGCGGATTATAGGTCGGTCGCCATTAGGAGGATAAATCCCTGTATAAAAAGCATCGGCAGGCGACCTGTAAAAAGATAAATAGGTATGTCATTGCACCAAAATAACACAAAACGGACCGTGAATGGCCCGATTGATCCAAAGGTCGATGCTCAGATCCATTCATTTCAGACTTCTGCCGAGGCGTCCAGACTTCATGAGGATTAGTGTTGAAGAAATCGGACCCGGTGCCATTTAAGAAGGGGTTGTTCACATTAGCACTGGATGGGAGCAACGAACTCGCAAGGTCCCTTATTGGAATCGGCCTCTGAATTTCCAAAGGCAGACTCCCCCTCGTAAGTTCTGCTTCTCCCACATCTCTCCTCCATGCTTCAATACCGCCCACAAGCATCATTGGCATTCGCTTGAGCATCTTCCGGAAAGCCTGTTCGCTTATGACACGGACAAGAGTAGAAAGTGGGGCGTTTTCATCACCAAATGACGTCGAGAATCCATCGTACACTGCGATTAGGTCGAATTTGTCACGGTTATCGAATAAGCTAGCCTCTTGCCGGGGTCCAATAACCATCGCATTTTCTATAGTTTCTGCCATTACACTAAGAGATCCAAGTTAACAGTGGATGGACCCTCACAATCCAGCAAAACGTACCCTTCGCGCATCAGAATCGATGGTTCAATGCAAATGACGGCATTTGCTTTAATGTGCTCTCGTTCGAAATCAACACGGTTCCGAACGTCAATGAGAAGAACATTGTGATCTCGAATATATGACAAGAGATCACTTGGGTAAGCAATGTTTTTCACTGGTATAGGTGCTCTTGGGGCCGACGAATTGGCGGTCACTCCACTTGAAAGACCAGACGGTTTGAGCGGCACAGTGGACTTGTTCGGGGAAGGAGGTCGACTGTTGAAGTTATTGCTTGTAGGGGTAATCGGCGTACTTGAAGGACGCTCTATTGGAACTGTGAAATTCCGGAATGGAAACTGCGTTGCTCCTGCCGCGTCGCCATTCCGTAAATCCTTGGCGTACGGCTCGCTTAAGGAAGCACCGATTCCTGTCGGCACAGATGGGAAAGAAAAAGATGGATGTTCATCTAGTTCATCAATGGTAGGGAAAGCCTGAGCAAAGCCTGTCAAATCCACATCATTAAAGTGGGAGACGCCCGGAGGTGATGAAGAGGGAGTAGAAGAGGGAGAAGGTGGACCCAGAGTCGAAGGGGAAACGAAAGTATGGGTTGAATTAGATGGTGTGATTGCTGGAGGTGCAGGAAGATGATTATTATATTGAGTCCCGGAGGTGGAGAAGCGACCCGGGGAAACGGGAGGTGTCGGAAGTTTTGTTGCCTCACGCAGTTTCGTCTGTCCAACGGACAGACCATTAATTTCCAGTGCTCGAAGTCGATCTGCAATAGATTTGACTACAGGCGCATCTTTCCCATCCGGCGCAGATCTATTTGTGATGAGGTGAGAACCGAGGGAATTTAATCAAGGGACAGAGGACGCACGTCAGTTGAGATACTTCAATTGCCTTCAACTTTTCTTCCACAGCAGTAGCACGCGCATTGATATCACGGCCATCACGCTAAAAGAACTTTTATCAGATTGATGAGCATCAACCTTGAAGGATAGAACTGACCTCAAGAAAGTCATTTAATTCGTTCCTCAGAACACCACCTTTGCTCCTTATCTCCTGGACATATTCGGTAGAGTCCATCGCCATCTTAGCCAGCGTTGCTGCTTTTATAAATGAGGCCAAAGCACTCCTAAGATCTCCATGAGCTTCATGCTCCTTCGCAGAAAGGATTTGGGCTCGGGCAGTCTTGATTAGGGTAATAGCTGAAACGCCCCGAGCCTCTCTATTGACGGCCTCCTTTGCCTTTAGCTTAATATCGGCGACTGGCGTTTTATCAAGAAAGCGGTTGTTGTGAGAAGCTGAAAGTATGATGAGCTGGATACTGTAATAGGGTGTGGGTGTGGTGGTAAAGGGTTGAGATCAACTCACTGGGTAAGAGACCATTTCCTGAGGAATTGTTTGGTATGAGTGTAACTCCCGGCATGAGTATAGTCAAGAGTTACAATCGCAAGTTGTCTATATTACCAATAAATCAAAAGAAAATGAATGAAATCGTTCAAGCACAAGCAACAGGAGCTTGATTACATAATCTATCTTCTGCTCTATTTGGAGTCAGTTTCCAATCAGTTTCAACTTACTCTGTATCCTACACCTGGTAATCCAACATGCTGGTCAGTGGTCATTTGAAGGGTTGGAGGTTATGACTCCATTTGGCATGATCGTGCTGGGAAAGCCGATATCACGTATGGATACCCTTCTGATAAAAAAATTGCGCTTCATCCTCCACGACAGCCTAGGCTTTGAACCTGGCACTGTCAACCATTGTGGAATTTTCTCCGTGAGCTAAATGCGGCTTGATCACAACTGCAGCAACGAGTTCACGCGATTTGGTAATCACTTCATTATACCTACGGTTCACGCTGACAGGCTGTGTATAGGGTAATTATCAATTACGGCATACTTGAGCAATATAACTTGAGCAAGTTTCCGACTCGGACTCATGATCAATGGTGCGACCATAGACGTCACCGGCGGCCGCAAACTTATGATATCAGAGTTCCCAGTCATTCCAGTTGCGCAATGTGTTCTCGTCTGATACCCAGATGGTCAGGGCTCGAGCGATGGCCAAAATAGGTATCAGCTTCCCAGAATAAAAGGTATTTTTGCAATTTAGGCGCTTGGATTTTTGGATCAAGAAGACTTCTCTACAGTCCTGAGGTCTGATAGATCTGATCAGTTATTTATCACTAGCTCGATAAGGGTGCCGTTCTTTACAGGTCCGTGGCTTTATCGTGACTCATCTGGAATGCATCATGATTGTTTTCATACCCAGACTCCTTCATCAAGATCAAAGCATTGATCGGTGTCCGACGTTCGGTTTCTATTTTCTATATGCCTCCCACACACAAATAATTGCTGAGTTGATCCCAAAATTTAGGGCAGCCTTTCAAAAAGACACCGCCGACCGAGTCGGATTGATTGATAGTTGCCCATGAAAAATACAGGTCGTTGGTAGGACTCGTATGTTCCATGGTGAGTAATGTTGCTGCGGAGTGAACCGAAATGGGTTCGTTGCTAGGTTCGAACAAGTCTCAAGAGGACAAGTCGTCTTGCGGTATTACATAGTCATAGTATATATATAATACCAAGATAAGGGCCGAACTTTGAATGAGCGGCAAAGCCCGTTACCTTGGTTTGGGGGGGACAAATGTGATATGTTTTGAGGTCAGATAGAAAGCACTCGTCTGATTAAAAAAGCTGCCGACGGATGTTACTACATAGATGAAGTTGGAATTTTATAAAAAGCATCATGTGTGGAAGTCGCAGGAGAAGCCATGATATGGAAGATGGAGCAGGAAATAAGTTATTAAGTTGAAGATCTCATGATGAATCACTTGCCAAACGAGAACACAGATGTTATTAAATTTTGGAATGTAATAATATATTTGTCTTTGTCCGTTATTAACATGATGACATCGGCCATTTAGTTCAAGTTTCCATGCTTTTCACAGGGTTTCCAGTGGTTCAGAAGTCGTGTAAAAACCAAGAAAAATATAGGGAAAGGTCCTCTTATACATATAATATTCAAATTCTTCTTCCATAGCTATAATTCCACATTTCAAAGGTCAGGTATTTTCACCAAGTTGATATGAAGTGCATCCATGCAAGGAGGATTTACTATTGAGGCCTGTCACATGTCACATGTCACGTTGTGACCGTTCAATTGACGATCGATCACAACTGCTGATCATGATCAGAGCCGGTTTTAGAAGCCGCGCTGATCTAATCACAGCTTACTAAACCATTTCAAGCAAAGCCGGCACCTCAGTGAATCACAAGGATCTCATTCCATTTCTATAAATCCATACAATATATGTTGATACTACCCTTAATACATTATGCTTATTCAGATTTTTGAGTTGATTTTGAGCTGAGCGCTGATACCATGAACCTAGGCCCACTGCGGTTAGCGTTGTGGCCCACAATTTGGTCTCTAGAAAAAATCCATCAGCAAAACTCCAACCGTCTGGCACGTCTGGCGCCAGACGTGCCAGACACTACCAGACTTCCATATTTGGTATGGCGACATAATGACGCTCCCGATGCCAGAAATATTTTGCTTCCCAGAAGTCATTTCTGACACCATATCTTGGTCTGGCAACGTAAACAGATTCTGACTCAGGTTGCCATAACTCTTTCAGTCCGTCATAAGGAACATAGTTTTGCTCAGGTACATGGTCAAAATGAATGCATTGGAAGAGGCAGCATAGTAGAGGTAGGCTACATGTGTATAACAACAAATATAATATTGGACATTCCAAATCACCATTGCTAGCCATTGTGTTGATGTCAACAGACCCAATAGCCGGTGAAGAAGCCTTGTGGATTCTTTTCTACCCATTCCGAGAGCTTGGCAACAACTGTATAGTGTAGTGAGTCATGGTCCAAGCAGCCTAAGGTTTACTTACAAAACTGTGCATTTCCTGGTTTGCCACAACTTGAGCGCGCACGCTCGTGCTAGAGTATAAAATGTAATACTCAGAAATTGGAGAAAAAAATAAAAATTTCGAGACGTACCGCTACAGCACATAGCAACTATGCACCTATGACATAGCCATAAAGCCGCTCATTGTTTAATTCCGCTGTGCCGGTCCTGGTCTAAACGCTGCCATCATGGCGGTGGTGATAGGGGTAGTCATCGTCGTGGGCATGGTACACTGAGTGTTGGGGTGGTGGGTGTTAATACAAGGTTAAGAAATAAAGGGTTGAGAGACATGGTCACATACCTGGTCCTATATCACCTTTCTAACCAGTCGTTGGCTCTTGTGGTTGACGCCACTTCGTCATGTATTGTAGTAGTAAGATGCGGTGACGGGGCAGTTGGTAGGTGATGGTGGCAAGAGTTACGGAGAAATGTTTGAAATTTTAATGTTGAACATCAATCAACAAAGTCACGTGTGTCGGAGTTTGAACGAACTTGCACAAACCAAAAAATTTCGTGTTTTCTGAGGGAAGGAATTTATGACACTGAATTGACTTTCTGACAGAATGCAAATTCTGAACATTTCTGATATAATTGTGGCTATATAATAATTTTGAGAAAAAATGGGAGAACTGGGATTTCTGGCAGCTAAACCTGCCAGACATGCCAGACCTACCAGACATGCCAGACGGATGGACTTTTCCTGATGTCCACAGCCCAATAATTTGTATTGTTCGGCTACAATCCTAACTGGCGATCTACGGTCAAGATGAATTTTTCCTGAGGTTTATCAATCGTTCCTGGGCTCCGCTGTCTGGCAAAGCTGCTGCGACGCTTGCAAACAAAAGAGCCGTCGAACAATTTTTCCAGATCGCAATATATTTTTGGCCAACAATTTAGCTGATCTAAATAGAAAAACACGTCGGGGATAAGGTGAACAAATCAAATCACCGAAGTTAGTTGCCGTTATCCTAGATATCAACTGTATCGGTCCATATGTACTTCCGCGACAGTAGTCCGGAGGGCGGATTGTCATGACAGCACATCTCCAGCCAGTCGTGAAATCTGAAAGTGCGGTTGAAATCGCCTCCTAAGACCGCTATTTTGTTGCACTTCGTTCCCGATCTGCAAACTGCTAGGCCTCTTCGTTGGTGCGCCTATGTCGGTGGTGTAGTCAACAACCGTTTCCCGTGTAATACGGGCTCGTCAGGGCTCGTCTCGTACGCGAGCCAATGGGGAAATTTTCAACCGCCGGCTATCGACGGAAACAATTTGGGGGTTTGTTAAACCCCGGGACCCTTTCCTGGAGTTTCAAGATATTTATCAGTTGTACCTCTTTCGTAAATCGCTTCTTAACACATTTTAACACTTGATGTAGATATATAACTTACCGACGACCGCGAAGTAAACTGAAGTAAACAGCCTCACCTGCTTTCGAGTTATATAGCTTGGTGGCTTTCGTTGAAAAATCCTTCAAACATTGGCCGGCCATATCTCTGGCAGTACGAATCGCCAATTAGCGTGGCTTCCGCTTCGGTAGCTTCTGATGGACAACTTGAAAGGCGATAGGAGAGCGCAAGTCATTTGGGCAGGTATTTTTTTTTTCAAAAATATTGTTGAGATATACATCGATAGCCTATTATTGACGCTCCATCAGTCTGCCTCATGTTCCCACAACTATTGGCCATAGCATCAACCGTATTTCGTCTCGTTCATAGAAAGCGCAACCAGGGCCTTTGGTGGGACGATGGTTTGGCTCTCACCTCCCTAGCCCTAGCGCTTATTTTCTTCGCAACGACGTGGCTCAACTTGATAGGTGAGGACTAGAAGTCACTTTGAACATATGACTAACATTGTAGAATGGACCATATACAGTGAAACCAACCCTGCATGTTGTTACCGGCTGGTTGTTTACATTGTCGTTTCCAACCCTTATATGGTAGGTCCTCAGCATCGTTCAATCTTTCAACCTTCACCATCGCTCATTGCTCATGTTTCCAGGACAACCCGAATCAGCCTTGCTCTCTCTATCGCAAGGATTTTACCTCGACAATATCCTACCTTCACTCTTGTTCTTTATCTTGTATTCTTCTTTGGGGCTATCTGCCTGGCTTTATTCATCGTGTTAACGGTGGCTTGTGGACTGGATACTTCATGGCCACATCACCCCCCATATCTCTACCTCCCAACCCGTCCCATAGCGGTTTTTATATTATGTGGTATGGAGAATCATGTTATCTGATATTAGATTTAACTTGAACTTCGCTTTCAAGGTGACCTTGTTGGTGATACTCTCCTCATCACGGTCCCGCTGCGTCTTTTTTGGAACGCAAAACTCCAACCAACCGAACTGCTTCTTGTTAAAATCGGCTTCGCAGCCAGCGTCTTTACTTCTATTTGCAGCATCACCTGTGCAGCGTTTTTACTGGCACCTATTGGTTCTGGGCTAAGTAGCGTGATTGTATCCACCGGCTTAACGTACCTCCTGGTATGCACCTTATTCCTATATTATTATATTATGTATCACTCATTTTGACTATGCAGGCTTGCATTTCTCTCATGGCATGCAATGCGCTTGTCGTCATCACCTTTCTCTATCGATATTTCCGGCGACAAGCAGGGCAGCTAGATGCTAAAACGTCCACTACACAAAACACACAAGAGCCGTATACGTTCACCAATCCCTCCGATGATATCACGTCCTCAAACCTGCCGCGTTCATTCGCGCTGACCTCTACATTCGAAACGGTTGGCGGACGCCATACATTCTCCTTCGACTAGTCTCGTCCTCATTCGTTTCTGGAACGACCTGGAGAGAGTTTCAACTGATGAGGGACACGATCTCTTGTGCAGATGCAACCTTTCATGTCCCATCCTCAAATTATAATTTTAACTATTCACCTGTCATGATCAACACTAGTAGTAGGCTTTCGTGTTTTCTTTCCTAAAATAATCGCAAATATCCAAATCTTATAGTTTTGAGGGTTTTTAAATTATTTATTACTAATATTAGGTCAAAGGCTTTTATTTTTCCATCAGAAATTGTGCATATTCATTCATTCATTCATTTATTATATAAATCTAGGTAAAATTTTCAGCATCGATTAAAGTGGAGAGCTTGTTTTGAGCGACTCTGGTTGTTGCACAGTACAAAAGTTTCAAACGCTGAGTGTGAAGTACTAGTAAGAGTGGCTTCCCTTCCGTCTACAAGTCGCACAACATGCCCACGTGACTTTGAACGCACTCGAAGTTGAACATCCAGTCAACGCGTCTACAACAATGGCAGCTACGCCTAGGAAGCTTGTCCACTGGGACATGGACGGCCCATCTATATCAGCACTAGATTCACCTTTCTTCAATAATACTTACGAGTCTTCTGTGGTTTCCACCTCAAGCCTAGAGTTCATCAACTCACAGCTAGTGGCTCATGGATTTGTCCCATCGCCAGGTTTATCGTTGGAAGGCATCTCTAATGACGACTCGACGCGTGTCGTGAAATGTCTCCTTGGGATGCTCAGTCAGCGCGTGGTAAGTATAATTGTGTAAACATTCTATATTGATCACTGAAGCAGAATCCAGGAAGATATGTCGCGCACAGAAGACCTCACAGCCAAGTTCCGTACTTTGTCTTATGACCATGAAAGAATGTTATCCATGTATCGCACAGCTAACGAGAGGGCTGCCAATGCCGAAAGAGAAACAAACCTCCACAAATCACGCCTCACGTATGTCAAATATGTTCATCTCAAGAAGAAAAAAAAGTCCTTATTAGATTTCGGGAGATAGAACAGCGCTCAAAAATCTTCAAGCATCGGAAAATGCACATAAACAAACAAGTGCCGAACTCCAACGCACACGCACATCTCTGCAAGGCGTTCGCGCAACTCATATTGCAGAGCTGAAGAAGAAAGAAAAGGACACCGAGCGAATGATGGAAAAATGGCAGAAGCTTGCAGACTCTCAAGTTAAACTGTCCGTCGCACCAAGTGGAATGCGTTGCGCCAACGTTGCTGTTGTAGATGGGTCCGAAATATTGGGTCCGAAATACCAGGGATACTTGGAGATTGCTCTGGAAGAGGCCGAACAAGCCCGAGCTTCACTGGGAAATGAAACATTGCACCTGAGAAAGCTGCTTCTGAGCACAGTTAACGAGCTCCAGTCTGTCTTGCACCAAGCGCAAAACCTTTTACCTGATAACGAAAGCCTAGAGGCAGTGCGTCATTTGTGTCTACCCAAAAAAATACGCCTGACATTTGACCCTCAGCCTACGCCATTCACACTGACAACCCTCTTCCCTCTATCCCCTCCTACAGCTGCGAGCGACAAATTAAATTCTGTCTTGGCTGGGTTACGACAGACCTTGACGACCCTTTCTCAACCAACAACTAAGACGTGTACATCCAAACTCATTTCACCAATTCCAGATGGAGAAGTTGAACGTCTTCAGGGGATTATCACGACGCTTAAGGAAGAAATATGTAAGCTGGTCAAACGCCCTATCCGTCGTCGGTAACTCTTACATTTTTGTTACAGCTCGCTCTCAGAAACAATCCGTAGACCATGCAGCTGAAACTCAAGCCATGTTCGACAAATTCGCCAAAGACCACCGAATCGCAACAGGCGAAATTGGAGAGATGAGCATAGAACTCATGTCCGCTCCTCTTAGGGACGTGGAAAAGGAAAGGTTGGACAGCCTCAGGCAGGAACTCGATTCAGAAAGACAAAGGTTTACTGAGGCTGCCATCAAATTTGGTCGGGAGAAAGCTGCTCTTGAGGTAAAATTGTCGTTCGAGATGTTTGCATTGACTGATGAATTAATATACAGGCTGAACGACTGAAATTCTTGGATGAGAAGAGGTCCTGGCAGGTAGAAATGATGCTTGCTGAGTTTCCACCAACACCAGTCCCAGCTTCTCCTATCCGACCTACTGCGAGCCTATATAAATTTTCACCTAAGAAATCGCCACACAAGTCTCCTCATAGGTCTCCTCGGAAATCTCCTGCTAAGAGCATTGTTGGAAAGATAGCTTCACCAAATGGCGGAAGGAAGGCTCATCGTGCATCAAAGCGTTCCCTCGCCTCTCCTTCGAAAGTAATAATTTCGTATGAGACGGAGCTCATCCCCCCAATAGCTGCTCTATCTTTCCCTAGTGCGAAGTCATTAGCACCATCCCTGACAAGTTCACTCCTTCCCACTTCCTTTGTTCTGCCCCCTCCATCGCCACGCGCGTCTTTACCCACTAAGCCAGCCCTCCCGCCCGCCATGCCAAACTCCCCTCCAGAGACTGCCGTATCACAAACACAAATTTCGACTACCTCGTCTTCTGATTCTGCATCAACTTCGCCAGAGATAAAACTTATGCCATCAACTCCTCCTGCGATACGCTATCCATTCCCTGTAGCCAAACCCTTCGCCCCAAGAATGATTCATGCTTATTCTCCTGCCAGACCCAGTCCTCTCAGTCGAATTCTTATGTTATCCGATTCGCCCCTAAGTCCTCCTCGTAACGGTGCAGCCTCTGATGATTCTTTGTCTCCTACCAATGGTCCGCTGGCCGTTGTTTTGGAGGAAGATGATGGCGGCGAACTAGGATCCCAGAATGAGGTGATTCAAACGCCACCAGAACCGGAGATGTCACTTGCTGCTGAACTTGGTGTTGAGTCCCCTCCTGATACCCCACTGCACGAGAAGGTCGAACCCAATATTGTGGTCAACTCCAATAACGGCTTGGGACTAGGACGAGTTTTCCATCCCGATCCAAACGCGAAGAAACCACCGGCAGCTCAAAGCAAGGGAAAATCAAAGGAGGATTCTTTACCTCGAACACGGACGTCAGCAGAAGGAGAAAAGGAAAATAATAGCAGGTCGAATCAGAAGACTTTGGTCCGTAAATCGGGCAAGATATCACCAGCGATGAGTGGAGGAAATATTGCTGCAACTCGGAAAATATCACCTACAAATGAGCCAAGAAAGCCTGTGGCCAAATCGGCTGCTAAGCCGACGTCGACGACTGCCTCCGCTACAACATCCAGAACCAAACCTTTCACGAAACCTTCAGTTCCTCCTAATAACAGTGGAGGAGCCAGGCGGGTACTAATAAACAGTGCGGACGCACCTCCTATTGGGAAAGGACGGAAAGGATAGCCATGCTTCATTCGATCGAAACTTTTTTATTTTTCTACTGTTATGAAGAATTCTAGATCGTATACCACTCTGCATTCAAATTTCACTGTACAATATCCATTTCCATAAAAAGAAATTTCGTATCGGTCATATTACCCATGAAATAGTTCCGTCGTTTTCCATGTATCTAATTCATGGCTGGGGTCATCGCAAAAGAGCCAAAGTATACATCGATATCGTTTATCTTGTCCAGCGGCGCAATCATGCCAACGTATCCATCTGGGCGTACGATGACTATTGCGCCAGTCTTGTCAATTCCATAATTCTCGTATCCGTCGCCTCCACTGACACCTTTGATATCCTTGTCGTCGATGAAAACCCTTGATATAATGTACGTGGGTTAAAAATGATGTATAGCCAGAGATGCGTGAAAAAAACCGTTACCTGGACCAGTGGGATCGAAGTAGGAGAGGAAGTTTTTCGTAACCTAGTCGAATACTGGCCTTGTTGTCGGAGCATATGGCAAGGATATCAAACATTGTAAAAATGTTGCCGGAAGGTACGAGCTTTCTAAGAACGCCATCCAGTTTACTTGCAAGGTCATTAATTATCATAAGTTGCTCAGGGTCGGAGGTGTCTCCTGTGAACAAAATAACCTTGAAGCGAGCATCTGAAGGTAAGAGATCTTGGATCTCAAACGGTCGACAGTCTGCTGCTCTTAAGAATATTTGTGGGAGTACGCGCTGCCCAATAACAAGGTTCTTTGCATAAGACTGACATTGCGGGTTCGTGATGAGAGAATCTGTATAACAGATGCCAATTCCGCTGGTAAATCCTCCAAAGGTTTGGAACATCCTAGGGTGCGATTCTGTCAATGCCCTGGGTATATATGATACTTGGAAGGAAGGCTAGCCTTACTTCAGGAAAAATTCATGTGATACGCCATCTTGATTTTCCTCTGTCCTTGGCTTTCCTGAGAAGAGCTTCGCAAAGTGTTTGTCAAAGTCAATAAGATCTTGTGCATATTTTCGTCGCTCCAGTTCGTACTATAATAGATCAAATGGTCAATAAGATAAGATAACCAAAATCATAACTAGTTGATTCACAGTTTTCAGCAATGGAAGTTTTGCCCAGTCTCTCAATACATGCGTCAACTTCCAAGCTAAAGTAAAGTTTTTTAAAAAAGGGTTTAATGAGATATGAGATAGTAACCCTCGTACCCAAGTTGTGACTATCATTCATGCTAGCATTCATTCCCTGCCCTAAAAAAAAAGGTTCAGACACATCAAACTCGGTATCTTACGAATACACACCAGCTTTAGGGGAATGAGTATGGCAAGCATCTCCAACGATGAAGACGCGTTCTTCGACTGAGAATTTCGAAGCTACTCTTTGTCCAACTGATGACTCTTGGTTAAAACAAAGAAGAGCCATCTGACTGGTCTGACGTACCGATATAAACAGTCCACCAATCAAAAATCTCTGGAGTTTGAATAGTGTAAGGTTGAAATGATTTCCGTGCTACCTGTTCCAAGAGTAGGTGAATTAGGTTCCTGAAGGAAGAAGACACAAACATCAAGCAGCTGAAGAGGACTCATTTGGCTCTTATCAACTCTGGCGTTGCTGTCCAACTGGATATAGAGTCGAACTTTATCGCCTTCTCTGGGTATTAGCATGCAAGTTCCATTGTTCGAATGAATGACACATTTGCTGCGGGTATCAGGGAAATTCGTATCGGGTGTCAAGTCGATAACCCCCCAAATGTATTCTGTTTGCTCTCCTTCCATCGCGATATTGCATGCCTTCCTGATCCATGAATGGGCGCCTAGTATTGACGGATTGGAACTCAACACTGTCGAAGTAATGCCTAGTTCGCTCACCATCGGCGCCTATCACAAATTTAGCATGAACAACTTCGTTGCCTGATTCATCATCACAGTCGGTACGCCTTAAGACCACCTGCAATGTCTTCAGGGATGCATTGTAAAGTGAATATAGAAATGACTTTCTTTCACAGGGTACGCATGCACATCATCAAGGACCTTCCTATCTTCTGACAGTTGTATCGAAACTGGTATGACTGGGCGATCGACTGTTACGCCGAAGGTGCGCATCGAATCCAAGAATATAGCTTCAATAGCGCCTTGGTGCAAAGTGACCTAACCCATGTGTCGGTCAAAAGCTACAAGCCTTTGAGTTATCCAGAACTACCTCAAAAGGATATCGGGCAGACGATGCCGTGACATCCGGCACTCGATCAGTAAGCTATCTCAAAGTTAATACCAGCCAGTCATACAAGACAAAAGTGGGCGCTTACTTCAATTCCACCATCGGGCCCTGGATTATAGAAAGCCTATGAAAGAAGCCTCCGGTTAATAAGATTCAAAAGTATTTCAGAGAAGCAGATTACAGCCATATGCATTTGATTTCCTTCTTCCAGCAAACGTTGTGCCAATCCATAACTCTGGACGGAATTTAGTCTGAATTAAGCACACGAAAGTCGATAAGAATGCACTTGGAGAACTTCTATTGTTCTAGGCTGTATGCCGTCTGCTTGGCCTTTAGCCACCTTGGTAGGTCTGAGAAGAAGACTCAAAGGTGAGTTTTCAGTATTACTGAAGGGAACAAGTAGCCACCTTTTGTCGATTATACGCACGTTGACTCCATTTTTTGCCAATGCATTGCATGCCATGACACCAGCCGGTCCCGCGCCAATGATGAGTACATCGACATAGCTCTCCGATGGAGGCATTATCCTGAAGATCTGGGCTAAAAAAAGAACGTTAATCTCGGGTATTGATGAAAGCCCGAAATAAATCCGAAACTTCCTGCAATGATGGGATACGGGGAGATTTTTTCTTTGTATTGATTGACTTGAAATACTCATTTCTACTACTAACTACTTGACCGATAGTTAATTAGTAATATGACACAAAAATAGACAACAAATGACCTATCCCAGCGGAAAACAGCAGCGAGGATATATCGTACAGCGTAAGAGGCACGAGACATGAAGCACAGAATTACAACATCTAAAGTTGAAAGTAAGAAAATGCCTGAGACGAAAGTAAACTGAACTCACCGAAATAAAAAAAATAACTAAACTTCATCACATAACACAGACTGTGAATACAAAGTAGATCCTTGCTTTGTATTTAGAATGTCATAGACCTGTAATAATATAGACTTTAGTATAACTCTCGAGTAAAAGATAGTACAAATAAATACCTCCTTAGGTGGGTTCAAGCCTAAAGCTTGTGCTCTCTCCCATCGTTCAAGCCGAGGAATTCCAACACATGGGCCATACTCATATGATCTGGCCAAATGAATCAGCTTACGCGAACTAAGAAAGAAAAAGAAAAAGCGATCACAAATCAAACACTCGAAGAATCTCGTCTATCTTATTTTGATTTCCCGCGTGTACTTTGGGGGTTATAATGAAATGTCGCAGACAAGGTAGTATTCAATTGACTCACTAGTAGGCAAATGGCCCATTTTGTTCCTCACCTCAGCATGGTGTTTGTTCCATTTGCGGTCTTTTACGTCGAGCTCAGGCTTTTCGTCTGCAAACTTTCCCGGGACGGTCTTTGAGACATCGTCGGGTCGGGCCTTGGAAGCTTTCAATGAAATTGTTCCAAGTTTTGTTGTAGCTGACGCAATGGCCTTCTGCTCCTGAGGCGATTTCTTAGTTGTCGTGTGCTTATCTGCCGCTCTGGTCTGAGCGCGTGTTCCAGGAGATGTAGGTTTTTTGTCATCCTCTGGTACATCTGGAAAAGTTTGGATTTCATCTCCGTCTTCGTTGTCACTGAGTTGAAGCTCTATGTCGTCAGAATCATCCTCGGCACTATTTACAGAATTGATAGATTCGGGTGCTGGAGTAGGGTTGCTCTGCTTCAGAGTTTTGGATTTACTTGTAGCATTGTTGGACGCGACGCGCTTGACAGTCGCAAAAGAAAGTGTTCCCTGTTTAAGGGGTTCCTGGCGTTTACTGGACGAATTGGCTGATGATTTTGAAGACATCAATATACTGCCTTAATTCAAATTATAGAATTGGATTGGTTCGAGCGACGAGCGCAATGGTAAGGGGTAGTTGGAACTTGTGGATTGATCGTTGTCGATTTTGAACCTCCTATCATGGGTCACCTGACGCGTCGGTACCGATTTGTGTCGACATTGTTTTCCCTTTTTCAGGGTCAAATTGGTGACAGTCACACCTTGACTGACCGTCAACCTTATCATTCACATCCTACGAGAGCGTCTTTCGCAATGTCTACTTCATCGAAACCCGAACTCACTGCCGAGCAGATTCAGAAACTGCAAGCAAAGTTTACTCAATTCCGTATCCTCGTGATCGGCCGAGCCAACGCAGGCAAGACAACAATCCTGCGAAAACTCTGCAACGCTACAGGAGAACCGACGATCCTCGATCAGTATGGTACAGAGGTGAAGTATACGGTGAAATTTCATACCAGGTATTGACATCCATGCCCATGATCCCAGATCGAGTCATCGGTCCTTGATCCATCCGTGAAGGTAAGTGGTTCATGTATAGTAATGTTGGGTTATGTTCAACTGATATCCCCACATTGTATAGCGTGGAGAGCATAACATTAAGAATGAAATGATATTTAAGAACAATCCTGGATTTATCTTTCATGACTCCCGTGGTTTTGAAGCTGGTGGTGTTCAAGAGTTAAAGCTGGTACAGGAATTCATCAAAGAGTGTTCAAGGGCAAAAAATGTGAAGGAGCAACTTCACGCAATCTGGTGTGTTAGTACTTGCCTTTAGAGAATAAATTTCCTCACAGAGAAATAGGTACTGCATTCCAACAAGCGATGATCGGCCAATCACTGCAGCAGAGAAGAAGTTTTTCAATGAATGTGGGACAGGGCTTGGTATGTGTGTTGTCTTATCAATATTTTACCATGAAAGATGACTCTGTGAAGTACCAGTAATTGTCTTGTGGACCAAGACTGACTCTCTTGATGTTCCTAAAATCAAGCAACTCATGAAGGAAGGTAAAAGTAGGGCTGAGGCAATGCAAGAAGCTCCCCAAAAAGCCTGGATTGATTTTGAACAGAGCATTCATCAAAGGTTTGAAGAGTTCAAATATCCACCCAAAGCATATGTTGTATTTCGAAGTAAGTGTTATGGTTGTTAATAACTATTTGGCTAATGATGTTGTGCAGAGATGCATGAGCCTGGAGCTGATTGTAAAGACTTGATTGAAAAAACAGCAGCTGCACTCTCTAGTGAAGAATTACAACAGCTCTTTCTTTCAACACAGCAAAACAATGTTGAGTTGTGTATGGCATATGGAATTAGGAGGTGGGGAACCATCATTTTTAAATTTACCACTTTAACATAATTCCTAGAATTATGAATAAGACATCCAGTTGGCTGAAGTATTTCAAGAAGGATAAAAGAGATGGGGCATATTGTATGGCAAGTGTGCTGGACTATTTTCCACATATAGTGGTATGTATTTGGTCAAACCAAAATAAGCCATTGACAACTAATAGAATTGTGTAGAGTGTTATCTTGGGCAATTAGTGCTCAAAAGCTAGACCAACCTATATTTTGATAGATTGTATGTGGGGAAAAAGTCATTATTATATTATCTGACTCACTTTTTCTCTAAAGGTTGTAAGTGTGGGACCATCTTGATCTGCCTTGACTCTATCTTACTCTTTTGATAGGTTGTAAGTGCAAGATCTTGATCTACCTTGACTATAGCTCTACTCTTTTAACAGGATGTAAGTGCAAGAGTATCTTGATCTGCTGTGACTCTAGCTTCTCCTTTGACAGGTTGTAAGTGCAAGACCATCCTTGATCTGCCTTAATTCTATAACTAACTTACTCTTTTGATAGATTGTAAGTGAAAGGCCATCTTGATCCTACCTTGACTCTAACTTATTGTCTTGACAGGGAGTAAGTGCAAGGCAATCTTGATCTGCCTTGACTCTAGCTTACTGTTTTGACAGGGAGTAAGTGAAAGACCAACTTGATCTGCCCTGGCTCTAGTTTACTTTTTTGACAGTTTGTAAGTGCAAGACTCTCTTGATCTTCCTTGACTCTAGCTTATTCTTTTGACAGGATGTAAGTGCAAGGCCATCTTGATCTGCCTTGACTCTGCCTTAGTCTTTTGACAGACTGTAAGTGCAAGACCATCTTGATCTGCCCTGACACTCACTTACTCTTTTGACAGTTTGTAAGTACAAGACCATCTTAATCTACCTTGACTCTAGCTTACTCTTTTGACAGGGAGTAAGTGCAGCCCATCTTGATCTGCCTTGACTCTAGCTGACTCTTTTGCCAGTTAGTAAGGGCAACAGCATCTTGACCTGCCTTAACTCTAGCTTACTCTTTTGACAGGGTGTAAGTGCAAGAGCATCTTGATCTGCCTTAATTCTAGCTTACTCTTTTGACAGTTTGTAAGTGCAAGAGCATCTTGATCTGCCTTCACTGTAGCCTACACTTTTGACAGAATGTAAGTGCAAGACCATTTTGATCTTGCTTGACTCTACCTTACAATCTTGACAGTTGGTAAGTGCAAGACCACCTTGACCTGCCTTGACTCAAGCCCACCCCCTTGACAGGATGTAAGTGCAAGACTACCTTGATCTGCCTTGACCCAAGCTTACTCTTTTGACAGGATGCAAGTGCAAGACCATCTTGATCCACTTTGACTCTAGCTTATTGTCTTGACAGGATGTAAGTGCAAGGCCATCTTCATCTGCCTTGACTCTAGCTTACTCTTTTGACAGTTTGTAAGTGCAAGACCATCTTGATCTGCCTTCACTCGATGGATTGATCTGCCTTGATTCTGGTCTTATCTGTTTTGGTATTCGATGTCCCGAGCTCGCAATATGTTGACTTCTCTTGTCTCTAGCTTGGCTGTTCGTTCATCGTCCATGGCTGATTGGAAGGAGCCTCTTGGATCTGCGTGCTGTGAAGACAAGGAGGGAGCCACGGTCTGGGAGTTTACGGAGTCTGATTTGCCCGGATCGGGGGCTGTAAGTGCAGGACTATCGTTGCACTGTGCGTACCGGACTCGGTCCGTTAAAGGAAGATCCTTTCCTAATGTTAGGGCAACTGCAATGCTGACTTAGTCAAGCTAGCAGGGGATCCAAAGTTAATAATATTTCAGAAAAGATATCTACAAGTGACTTACCTAGCAGGGGATCCAAAGAGGAAAGGATGGGGATCCCTGCTAGGCTGGGGGTGTTTAAGTACTAATATGGACATAACGGAGATATAAAATAAATAAAGGAATGATACGATAATAATTAATTAATTAAATAAGAAGTGGTGCGATATGAAAAATAGAAATAAAAGACGGAGTGAATCGGAGGACCGGAGTCGGAGCGGAACTACGGGATTCCGGAGTCAACCGGTGACGGAAGCGGAGTTGGACGGAAGGTCGGAGGTCGTCGGAAAGGTGGGGTGTATGATTCTAGAGTTGAGGTTTGGGTTAAAGTCGGGTGTCCCCTAACAGAATGTAAGTGCAAGCTATCTTGATCTGCCTTGCTATTTTACTCTTTTGACAGGGAGTAAGTGCAACTTGATCTGCCTTGACTGTAGTTTACTCCTTTGACAGGGGGTAAGTGCAAGGCCATCTGGATCTAGCTTAGTCTTTTAATAGTATGTGAGTGCAAGGCTATCTTGATCTGGCTTGGCTCTGGCTTACTCTTTTGACAGTGTGTAAGTGCAACTTGAAGAACATCTTTATCTGGCTTAACTCTAGCTTACTCTTCTGACAGCATGTAAGTGCAAGACCATTTTGATCTGCCTTGAGTCTAGCTTACTCTTTTAACAGGATGCAAGTGCAGGGCCATCTTGATCTGCCTCAACTCTAACTTACTCTTTTGACAGTTTGTAAGTGCAAGACCATCCTGATCTGCCTCAATTCTAACTTACTCTTTTGACAGTTTGTAAGTGCAAGACCATCCTGATCTGCCTTGACTCTAGCTTACTCTTTCAACAGGGAGTAAGTGCAAGGCCATCTTTATCTGTCTTGATTGTAGCTTACTCTTGTGACAGGGAGTAAGTGAAAGACTACCTTTATCCATCTTGACTCTAGCTTACTCTTTTGACAGGGAGTAAGTGCAAGACCACCTTTATCTGTCTTAGTAGCTTACTCTTTTAACAGAGTGTAAGTGCAAGCACAGAGAAGTCTTTATCATTCTGTCATCTTCCTTTATTGATGCGTGGTTTCTTGGTATGTCTTTGATGACAGGAAGTATGTGCAAGAGAGCTATAATTATTAATTCCTATTCTTCACTGATGTTACAACATATTTGGACAGAATGTAAGTGCATTGATCATATTATTATTGTTACTAACCAAATTGTCATATTATTTGGGCAGCATGTATGTTGAACATGTCATTTTTTCTATCATCTATTCCATGACATACATTTGTCAACAGACTGTATGTGCAAACAGTGTGTGATTTGCCTTTTTCTCTACTTATGCAATACCATTCTTTACAGAAGGCAAGTATTACAATATTGTTTCTTTTATTGCCTATAATAAATTTGGTGACTGTTTTTTCAAATCATTTCAATCTCTGTGCTCACTATTCTCATTCAGTTTTGATAATTTTCAATGCACAGGATTCTATTTCCAAAATCATGGCATCCATTGTGAGTATTTTCTCTTTGGAAATATGTGAAAGTGATGTTTAAATTTTCATAATTTTAAGCTTTCTGGCATATCTACAAACATGAATTTAAAGGAAACTACATACTGTGCAATTGGCATGCATTTGATTCACTTTTCTTTCCATACCCACCATATTGACTTTTTTTAATAGTTGCAGCTATTCTTGGCCACTTGTCTTTCTTTCTTCGCAAAGAATCACCAACCAAGAATGACTCTTTGGAAAGAGCTGTCCAAATTTACTGGGAATCAGCTTGTGGCACCTCTGTTGAGCAAGCAGTTGAAAAGATTTTTAAAAATCTTTCTGAAGGCTCTGATATTAATCATGCATTGCTAGCTGAAGAGGCAGTGCAGATTGCTTTGGCTAATCTCATATGTATGGATCACTTCTTTTTATTTGTTGGTAAGTACTAATGAACTAGAGCAAGGAAATAAGCCAATACTTAACTCAAATAACTGCACCTCTCTGTACTATATGAAGAACCAGAAAAAAAAAATCATTAGTGGAGAAGAGCTCAGAATGGAATCATGGATACTGCTGATATCTTTGCTTGTAATTGTAATTTGTGCAATGATTGATATAGTGAAATTGTAACTCAAAGAATCTTTACTTGAATACATTTCCTGAATATTCTGAAGAGGTATTTGTATCCTAGCAAGTTTTTCATCCAATAACAACACACCTTCCATTAAAAAATGCACTTTAAGGCCTTTGTTTAAGGAAATGGCGAAGATATGGATGCATCTGAGAAGAAGCAGGAGGTCAAAAATCACCTAACCTTTTATGGGAGGCGGGCGCTACAGGGATTTAACTTTAAGCTCAGATAACTCTCAGATATCGATGATGGTCACGCTGAACAAGTAGGACAACGCTGTCTTCCCAACCCTTCCAATCGGTACCCGTAATTTTCTGTGGGGTGGTGTATGGATCGCCTGCAGTGCTGGCGACATCCATTAGCTGCAAGTCGTAGACATTAGCTAGGTGTATCTGATATGCATTTAACAAAGCACCCACGCTGTTTCAGACGTTAGTCGGGTTCAGAAAGGTACTAATTGAATTTACAGTAATATTCACACGGCATTCATATGACATTTACACCACTGGCAAAGTTAGTCTCACGTAGCCAGACTAACGAGATGGGCGCTTTGAGAATTTAATATTTGTCACCCATCTGTAGTAGCATAACATCATCGGAGGTGTCAACAAGGCCCCGGGAAGCTCCTGATGGGTGGTGTCCGCAAATTTGGGTATTTGAGGCCCAAAAATCATCAAATCTGTGTCCACAAATTTGGGTATTTGAGGATACTTTTGGCGGGTCTTTGTCCAAAAATTTGGGTATTTGAGGGCAGATTTTTGCCAAGTCAGGACAAATTAAGTAGAACTGCAGCTCATTATTTAATCACTAAGTCCAACTGATACATGGGGCTATAATGGAAGTTTCAACGGTGACGGTTTGCTTTCCTTATTAGAAGAGTCGAAGAGCGCAAAATACAAAGTCCGCGGGAGGAAAAAATAAAAAATTGCCTTTTTAGGGTGTCACATGACTACATCTGTCCGAATTTGTGTATTTGAGGCCAAAAAATTTGTGCATTTGAGGGTGATTTTGGGTGAATTTGCGGACACCAACTATCAGGAGCTTCCGGGGGCCTTGTCAACATTCACACAACATTCGCTGAGGATCAACCCCTTTGAGGTCAATCGCAAGCTTGGTTGATTGCGGGTTAACTTGAATGATTGGGAAATACTATCTCCAAGACAGAGGTCAATCGATTCGGTGGTATCGATATCGACGAGGATGATTGTCATCCGAGGGAACATCATGGAAGTACTTGGTTGAGTAATCTGTTAAGGTTTCCAAGCAAACTGTGGTCAAACGAAAGGAGAAATGAATGAGTATATGTATTAATAGATATAACTGTAAACAATGAATTGCAATAGACAAATCCCAGGCTCCAGATGTCAAAGATAGAATGGTATACCGTAAACCACAGGTGCTGCTCCGGTCAAATACTTCAATTTGCATGAATCGCGAGATTGAGCAACAGCAGCAACGATGGAAATGTTGTTGCCTGAACGCTTCTTTTTCATTGAGTTTCCGGTCAAAGATAGTTTGTCGAAGACCGACTGTGAGAACTTGTCAATATCCTTGTCTGTCACGTCCCATAAGTTGGCAACGAGAGTTGGACTGGAGGCGCGTGTTCATAAGTAAGATAGACCGAAAAGAATTAATAAAAATAAGCTCACCATCCTGCTAACATATAATTGTACGGTGTCCCTTTTCGATCAAAATCTCCCATCTCCCGCAGAGCACCGGAGGAACATCCCCAAAGCATGGTTGCCGCACACGATGGCAGAGTACGGATCTTATGTGAACGAACGTATTGCTCTCCTCCGCCGTGGCCAAAGTACCTAGAGATTCACCAGATGTGAAAAAAAAAACAAGATGGTTGGAATTACGCACACTACCAGATCGCGGGTTCTGAGAGCGTTTACGAATTCCTGCTCGCTCACAGGCCGTCCAACTACCCCATCCCATCCCATTTTTTGCATGTCCTTCGACCAATCACGGAAGCGGTCTTCCGTACGTCCCAAGTCTCCGCTAGGATTGAGAATGTAGTAGCCACTACTAGCATCAACAGCTGCACCATCTTCCGATTTGTGGATTTGGCCACAAGCTTCCCGTTTTAGTTTGGCGAAGGCGATCCTATCGTGCAGAAAATCAACGCCTGGGATACGACTGACACTGCGTCCTCTCAAGATAGGCATACTTTCCCATGGCAGTCCTTGGACATTCTTGTCGAGCACCAAGAACAAATGCTCATCGGATGGTGTTGACGACGGCTCAGTGCTACCATTGGTGGTGTTAACTCTCGTCGAAAATTTCTTCTCCTTAGCTCTTTTCATGCAATTTTCCTCTAAGACCGTTCGAAGATCGATAACCACTTGGTCAATGTCGACTTCGGCGATAGCAACAGGTACGCCGTGAAATTGATACAAGTCCAGGACAAAGTAAACGAGGTCTTCCAGCTCCTCGTCTCGGCACTTGGGAGATAAAGTTGAGAAACATTCAACCATGGCATCATCGAGCTTGACGTGGCTGGGAGAAGGTGTTTGCGAGACACTTTTCTTGTGCGACATCGTGCGCGATTTTGGCTTCGTGTCTTTCACGTGAAGAGCACGATGGAAAACTTTGTCGAACTGCCCTTGCAACTCGATGATATTTTCTTTTGAGAGTTTTGGCCGAGGATTCAGAATCGTCTAAAGGTAGTAACTTGTAGGTCTCTCGAAAAAGACAAGGATCTTGATTAATTACCTTAAACGCACCCAGCCAACAATATTCAATATTTTCCATTAACTCCTTCATTCGAACGTCAAGTTCACCTCGTTTCTTCCACCAACTAGACCTCGCCTCTTCGTTGTCCGGTTTGATGTTTATAGCGGCCTTTGTGCTTTCGTCACTTGAGCGTACGATGTCTTCAAGCTCGTCGATCGCGTTCTCGAAAGATAGTTGCTTGTCGTCATCTTCGCAGCTCCCGTGGTCTCTTCTTCCATTGAGGGGAACACAGAAGATGAGTGGATCCGTTGGTTTCGTTCCACCTTCTTGCCGGGAGATAAACAGGGTACCATCATCGTGAGTTATGCTGATACTGATGATAGTCCAATTGACCGGAAGTCCAACGCTTCGCGACGATGAAAGAGTAGAAAAGTCTAGAATCTGAGATTGGTACTTGGTACGGATAGATTCCCAATAAGCTTCAATCGCCCTATCCCTTGCCAGCCAATCACCCAAGGCCTCTTCATCTTCAGAATCCGATAAGGATGTTGCGGGTTTAAATCTTGTTGATTTTGAAGTTGTTTGTCGAGGGAGAACAGTTCCATCTTCTGCAAGAAGGGGCCATTCCAAGTCGTCTGAATAGCCCGCCGAGGGAATCTTATGTTGGATCGCAACCAGCATATCTCGACGTAAACTAAGCGCGGTTGAAGCATCTCAAGAAAGGCCAAGATCTTAGTCCATGTACAAGTCACATCAGCGAATGAATTGAAACGCACCTAACAGAGAAGCCACTACTAAAGGTACTCCTTTTCGTTGGTTTCCAAGAGAAGTTTGGAAGGCTCCCACGAGGGCTAACGAGATGGCTGCTTCACGCACTTTCACAACACTTCCTTTCTGTGCCATTAAGCTTAAGTGTGACCACAATAGTTTCTCAGCGTTGGCCAAGGCATCTAGAATGTCGGGCGAAGGAAGTGTCCAGTCGGATTGCCCAGTGCTTAACATCCCCATGGGCACGGCGATTGCTAGAGAAAAAATAAGCTACTTCAAAACTGACATGTTTAGGATGGAAACGAACTGGACTCGGTAAGAGAACTAAGGAACATATCAGCCCGGAATCGACCATATACGCTGTGCAGTGTCAATTTTGCCATGAGGGCAGTTTCCTCTGCCTGAGAAGCTGTGAGCATCTCAACATGAAGTACAGTCGGCTCCAGCATACCTTGTTGCAGGTGGAATAAGATAATGACAGAAACTTTTCCAAAAGGGCATTGAAGGCGTCGCCCACATCATCGCGTAACAGCCACACTGATTTCATGATCATAAACAGGATCACCCGCAGATAAAAATATGTTACTTACATTGCCTACAAAGGACAGAAGCAAGGAGATCAGGAGCTAATACGTCTGGGGTGCCTTTATTTCTTGGCGAAGATACTAACGACCGGCGAGGTCTGTATTGCATGAGCCGCTATAACCTTTTCATGCAAAAAAGTACATACCCGAATGCAAGGTTATCAAATTGACGGAAAGCAGCATCAAGATCCTCAAGCATGGTGACCGTCCCAGCAAACTCGTGTCCCATATTTTCTTGCTGCGTCGTTCTTTGTTGATAATCGGCTTTCAAACACTGTACGTCAACTGTATCGATACCAGGCATACCGCACAGTAGTTCTTCGGCCCTGGCCAAGTTTGCGTGCGCCTCCTCTAAGTGACCCATCTGTAACTGCACTTCCCCTTTCTTCGCCAGAGCACGACTGACCATGGCAGGAAGGTTTAATTCTTCGGCGATATCTGCAGCCTGCTGAGCAAAATATTCTGCTTCGCGAGCTGAGCCTCCAAGGTGATATACACGAGACAGGGAGAATAGCGTGGAAAGAAGGCCTTCAGAGATTCGCCACTCCAAGCCATCCATAGTAAGCCGTCTATTGGTATTCTTTTTCGGCGTAAGCTGTTCTTGAGGGTCTTTCGATCTGCCGCCAGACGACAAAGCCTCCTTCAGGCTTGACATGCTGAATGGGTCCGATTCTTCCGTCGTGGTAGTTTGAGATCGTGAGGGAAGATTCAAGCGCATGAGCGTATCGGCCGCGCGATTCCACAGACGAACGGATTGCAGTAGGCCGTCGAGCGATGCCACGATGTTGCCCTACATATTGGTGTATTTTAGCAAACAAGCCCTTGCGGGTAGTTGGCTAAGTACAAACCTTGGAATATTGTATCGCAGCAAATGTATGCGAAGCTATTGCTGCCATCTCAAGAATCCTTGCTCGGGCATGAATGCGTTGTTGAGTCGACATCCCTTTCTGTTCTAAATCAAGTCGGCTTGATACCTCAAGTGCTTCACGGTACACAGTTGAACTATACAACGTCAAATCACGTCAGCGGAAAAGTCTACGATGAATATTACCTTTTAGGAACCTCTTCAATCATCGCCAACGATTCAGAATAACGTAGCAAGAATCTAACAGCAACCTCGGGCGAGGCGTGTCTACCCCGCACGACTTCAAGCGCTTGGTTGAAGATAGAAGCTGCCCTTTTCATTTTACCAAGTGCAACGTATTCATGCGCCAGATCAATGGATGCCGCGACATAACCTTTATAAATAGATTTATTAAAACATCCTGAAAGCTAGAAAATGACCCTACCATCACTAGTGATACCATTCTGCCGCTGTGAGAGTTTTCTTGCCATATCCAGTACATGCGCTTTGGGTAGAATTAGCATCAAAAATCCGAGGATGCGAGCGGTTAGTTCTGGAAAATAAAAGGTAAAGGAATTCAGTTGGCTGTTCTTGAAGGTAAAAAAAAAAATTCCTGACGTAGAAGTTCCAGGAATTGGTCAAAGTTGTCGAAAACAAGTGGAGGTTTGATGGAAGGCAGTTCCATAGAACGGCGCGGAGGTGTCTTGATCGTGTTGAAGGAGACAGGTTGCGCTATATCATCCAGAAACTGTTAGGGGCCAGTGTAGGTACGAACCCACACAAATTCACGTACCTGTTCGGGTCTTTGGATTTGGGGTTTTAGGGTTCAAAGCCGTTTTAGACTTTACGGGCGCAGCCTTCCTTGGAGCAGTAGGTACTCGCAGACGAGTCGTCCGTGTGGTTCTCGGTGAAACAAGTCTTCCCACTTGAGGTGAGGGTATTTTCTTCAAAACCTTTGGGCTTGATTGTTTCCGGATTGCCTTCGGACTTGAATCAACACCACCAGCCAATGACCCTTTAATTAACCTGCAGGCTTCATCGGTATGTTGGGTCATAAAAGAATTTTGTTCAGGATCCGCACGCCGATGTGCATGGAGGGCCATCCATAGATGTGAAGCTGTTCGATATTGAGCGCCATAGCGGGCTAACAACGTATCCTTCCCAAGGTCCTAGATCAATGAAAGATTTAGAATGAGGGCAAACATGACTGAGAAAAGGAACGCACCGACATCATCACAAGCCTTTCGATCTCGCAACCTATTTCATCAACATTTGCAAAACCGAATGCCGACCATCCATCTTGGTCACCATCCCTATAAGCAAATTCCATGCAGCGTACCAATATTCTAGCCCTCCTCACTGGCATCCAGCTTGAGCTACCCGCAATATCTTCAACGCGATAAACGTCAAGTGCATCTCGCAAAAGTCGGACAAATACACCATGAACGCTCTCCTTCCATCGACTGGGTTCCAAACTGTCCAGCTGTCGCTCCAGTAGAGCACCGACAATACGTGGATCAACGATCGTCGGATTTGCACCATGAGAAGTACTAGGTGTGGTAGCACAATTCACAGCCGATTTCAGAGATACTTCTTCCGTTGGTAAAAGAAGTTCACAAGCTCCAAGGTAGGATACTCGGTCAACTAAAGCTACGAGCTGCTTCACAGCAGAGCTGGCCGATTGACCGAAAAGTGCATCAGGAGCAAGGGTGTCACTCTGAGGTGTCAGTCCGGAAGAGAAAAACGGAAATGTATGAATGGCTTGAAGCAGGGCATTGTAAGAATTCTAGGCAGGTCTTAGGTGAGCAATCGAGAAGCGAAATTAAGCTAAGGCTGCCTACTTTCCGATCCCCATTCTTGGAGTAACACACTGCCAATAATTCCCATCGGCGAAACAGCTGCTCGTCTAATTGCTGCCACTCCTTTTCATTTACTGACTTGGAAACTGGTCTTGGTAAACGAAGAGCTTTACCTCCTAATACACAAGACTCCTTCAGGAAAGGCACAGCAGCGCCGTACCTCGTGGCTTGATAAAGAGTGCCTGCTAGATTGTAACATGCGCCCGACACGCAACGCGTATAATTGGCCATATCTACGATCTCATTGTCAGCTCCCACGAGAAACCTGTCCACCGGGACGGCATCAAGAATTGCCACTGCTGTTGAAAGGTATTCGAAAGAAGGGACGAAGGTTTGCGGGTCCTGGACTTTAAGATGGGTTCGAGAGAGAACGAACAATATATCGAGTGCTCGTGTCAATGCATCCTTCGCTAGTGAAGCCTCCAGATGCTAGATAAACTCTGATGCAATCATAAGTCAAATAGAAATATAAATTGAAGAACTTACGGCTGAAGTAAGACATGTCCGCCAGCAAGAGACAGATTGTAGAAGCAGCTCTCGTATAGCAGAGTTGACGGTCTCAGATATCGAACCTTGAGCGGACTCGATACATTTCAGCGCACTTCGTCGAAGCTTTTCCAATGCTCGATCAATCTTTCCACCAATTCTAAGAAATTCTGCTTCTTCTCTTGTTGGTTTACCCGCCGTTCGCGTTGAAGGATTTAGAAACATAACGATACCCGTGGGGGGGTTAAGGATCTTCATACCCTCGCGTATAGCTTTGAGTAATTCTTCATCTAGGATATTGCGATGATTAGATGGAAAATATGGTCTTTATTTGGCCGGAGATATACCGTTTCTCGTAGTGTATTCATCAAGAAATACTGTTGCTTGAGCTAAGATATTGCAGAAATTGGACCCTTCCGAGGAATTAGCTGAGGATGATGAACTCTGTCCCATAAAGTGGTTGATTTTCTGGAGAACGCTTATGTCTCCTGCCTGTTTAAAGAAGAAAAATGAGATATAGTTTGAAAAAACAATCAATATACTGACACGCTTCGTAAATTCCATCCAGTATTCACAGAAACCTAGAAACCCTTTGCCTTTCTGATCAATGGCCATAAAAGTGTCTCGGTCTGGCCGCTTCTCTCCACGCTCAACAAGATCAGCATAGGCTGATAGCACTACAGTGGTGCACTTCTCCTCCAAGGCGACATCGGATGATGTGGCTTTGACAAAGGTAGACGTAAACCTGGCCACTTGATCCCAGACCATATTAGTTTCGATGGTTCCTGGAGATGTGTGGATGAGACATCGCAGAGCGTACATTCTGAGAATAAAGATCGATTCCGGCGAAGTCTCTACTGCAGAGGTGGATTTAAGGTGCGTCTTGGGTTTGGGTGATGGCAAAGAGGTAAGTTTGATGAGCGAAGTGTAGGCCCGGGTAAGTAAAGAGTCCATATGCTTTGTGGGCAGAGATGTCAATGACGGAACCCATGCTAGTAGGGAAGCGAAACTGGGTGATTTGAGAGTCGTTGCAAAGGAGTTGATGGTGATTGTTTCCAGGCGAGCAGTGATGATGAGAGCATGTAGGAGATATGTTGATATGAGAGTTAGGATGACGGGATTTGTTGGAAAAGAAGTTGGCGTCGGTATCGAAAGAAGGTGAAGAGAATCAAGGCCGCCTTGTGGGTCAGGCTCTGCGTTTACTAGCCTACATAGTGCAGGATGCATTTCAGTTAGAGCAATCATGGCTCGGTCAAACTTGATGCCAGAAAATGTCAATCTCGATATCGCCTGATAGAACAATAATTTTACCATTTCGAGAACCACGAGCTTTCCTAGAATGCTCGCCGCAGCTCTTTCAACGTCTAAATCATCGGGACATAAGTTTCTAAGAATTGCAACATGTTTGGCAGCCGCAGAGGCTGATGAAGTAGTGCTTTGAAGTGTGGCTTTTGAGGAACTCGACGACTTTTTCCATCCAGACTGAATCACCCTAGACAGGTCTTGCGAAGCGGCGTTTACAGACAGCATTGCAGATAGTTTTGAGTCCCCAATCACCAATTTCGTGGCTAAGTCGCTTGCAAGTTGGTCGGCGCAGGCTGAAGTAGTTTTGAGGGATTTGGAGGGTTGGCGACTGACCGTACGACGACTATTTGAAGCCATTGTCTTTATGCTCTAACTCCTGGATTTGTACAGTGTCGCGTCAATAATATACTGTAACTTCAAGGACCATGGGTCTATTTTGCACAGGTGACCGTGACGCGACACATTCGCGATCACATGACTCTATCATCTATTTAATATTAATACATTATATGTCCCGGCTCCGAACTTAGCCGATGATCCGTTGCGGTGTGAATTTTACCGTGCGGTAACCGACGGACAGTCGGAGAATCACCCATCTGTGTTTTAACACTCCGCATTAAGTTCCGCCAGGCATTACCGGCACACCACAACGGATGGGGACGAGACCAGCTCTCACTTCGGGCCTCGGCCGTTTTTAGATTGGGAAATCCTATAGAAAGAAGAACATGTGAGGTTTTTGTCATTTACGGGAAATTACATGCACCGCCCTGTGTGGAGAGCTAGGTCGGCTTCCCAAGCGTCACATATATGAACCTTTACCTTATGGATTGGGTTGAAACGGCCAAGGGAAAGCCTTATCATGCATTTCACCCAAGAAATTGCTACTGTCGTTATCAGTGAGTGCGCTCATTCGTTACCAGTAGCTTATCCCTCACCCGCTGTTTCCCTTTGTCGCTCAGTCTGCGTTACAATTATCCACATTTTTGCAATATGCTTGACATTTTTACGATTATTTCACCGTCACAATATCTCGCGGTTGTGGTGGGATGATTACTTAGCTGCTCTGGCTAGTATCGTCGACTGTGGCGCCATAATTGACCTTTGGTTGGGCTTGAAGTCAAGTGAGGAGATCAATAATCCAGCAATACAGAACACCATTTTGATATCAAAAAATCACATTCTAAGGCAAACCTTTGCTAGATACATCATTCCAGAGTCTAATGGCCAGGTATCTAATAGGATTTCTCTGTATCATCACTGTGCAATGGTTCGTCTTTGCCTGCTCTCCTCATGGTTTCTCCATTGATTCAGGGCAAACGAAGGGCAACGCGCATCGCTCTCGCACTTGCGTTTGCGAGAATATTTCCACCAAGAGCAACGGCTCGCCATTATGCTATTTGCTTAGCCATCCTATTCCTTTGCCTCTTCATCGCAATCATCATTCAAGCTATTTTATTCTGCAGAGATACTTCCGCTTGGATTTCTTTCTCATTGGTGCAATGTAACTTTCACGGTGAAATACTTATTTTTCTTGTTGCAGGTATGTATGATCCCTGAAATTTTCTATATTTTTTTTTTCTAATGACTTGATATTTTTGTTAGCGAACATTTTATCAGATGCTCTGCTTGTATTTTCCCCGCTGTACACGCTACGACGGCTGCGACTTCCAGATGAAGAGAGGCGGTTAATATATTTCTGTTTTACTGGGAGCGCTCTCATGTCGATGTCGTGCATCGCTACCACCGTCTTCCTATTTGCGCCGGAAACATGGGAGCCAGCGCGTGGAAATATACGGGTTATTCTTGGATATTTAGAGGTCAGTTGATTCTTTACCTTCAAAATATCTCATATCAATCTATCTGACCAAGGGGAGCGTATCGTTGATTGTGTGTAACCTACTGGTTATCGTCACATACTTCTACAAGGTGTTTCGACAAGAAAGGGTCACCGAAACGCCTGTGCACAGCCAACCTCAAGAAATGTCCGAGACTGACCGCACCAGTCCCTTGCACCTTGAAGAGTACGTGACCACTTTCAATCTCACGGAGATTTCAGGGGCATATTTTACGGAACCTACTCCGATGTCAAGGAGCGATAGGTCAGCCTGAACATAAAATAATTAACGCTTGGCGTCATGATCATTAACGTTTGTATCTCCCGTGTTTTACCATGGAGACGTGCCAATAGGTTAATTTCTCTATGCACATACAGATGCTTGTCTGCTTGGAAGGAATTTCAAAAATTCGTTTCACCCAACTCGATCGATTCGCGGCAGCAATCCGTTGAGACGCATCGCAGCTCTTTAGTTTAGCAACCAGGTTCGGGAAACCAGCCACCAGTGAAGCTTTGAGCAGGCTAGATATCGTTGGGACACATATAATTTAATTCACGGCGTGTGGTTAAACACCAAAGATCTAAATTCAAGCAGCGAAAATAAATAAATACTTGGTATATATAATGTACCCGTTCCGAGTCCTAGATAGATTATGATATACTACTACAGTTTGGAACTGATTTTCACCAATGCGGCATTATGTTGAAATATTTCCACAGCTTGTGAGACCATGTTATCAATGATGTCCTTGGCAGGAAGAACGTCCTTGATGACAGCAGATACACTGCCCATAAGCCATGGCCTTGGTATTGATATAATTAGTGCTGGGATACACCTTAGTTTAGTAATCACTCACCTGGCCTCAATGGATTTTTCGGGGTGTTTCTCTAGGTCATGGTAGACAGGAATAATACCCCGGGAAGTGAGGTCCTGAATTTCTGCTTGCTTGTTGTTCTCCCTAGAATTAAAGGGTCAGTTTATATGGAAAGCCCTCGTAATGGAACCAAATGGTCATATACCAGTCTGCGACATAAGCGGTCTTTCTCACACGCATGGGTCGACCAGTGAAGATGATCGTTCGAGCCACATCTTCAAAACCTGCACTGACAACGAGATCTTTGTGGAATTTCGGCGCACCAGCTTCAACTGAAGCGACGAAACGTGTACCAACCCCTTTGAAAGTTGTTAAACATGACAGGCGTAGAATTTAGGATGACGAGAAACTCACAAACACCCTGAGCACCCCATGACAGATTAGCTGCAAGACTCCGTCCATCGAAGACAGCACCGGCACCAATTACATAAATGGGCTTGCCTGTGAGGGGGGAAGTGCGTCCCTTGACGATGTCCACCACAGCAGGGATGAGAATGCTGGCTGGGAGATCGCCTGTATGTCCACCTCCTTCACCTGCCTGTGCACAGATGATATCTACGCCAACGTCAAGGGCCTTGATAACATGTTTGGGATGGCCGACCATGTTCATGACGAGGATACCTGCTTTGTGTAGAGCCTCCACTGCCCACTTAGGTGGGATACCCACAGCGGACACAAAGAGGGCAGTCTTTTCTTCAATGATGACTTGGATCAGGTCAGGGAGCTTTCCCTGTGTGTAATCTGTCTATACTTGAAGGTGAGCCTGGAGGGCGAATTCTATGAGACAATCGAGCATACATTAGTCTTACGAGCACTTCCACCAACCTGCGGAATAAGCAAGTCGACACCGAAAGGTGCATTCTTGTCCTTGAGGTCGGCCTTGATTGCTTGGATCTATAAATGGAATGTCAGAACCTTCCCCACGACGAGCACGAGCAAACGAAAGTGTCCCAGTGTCCAGGGAACCTGAGTAAGAATACTCCTCACCTGCTGACGAAGAATTTTAGGTGTGTATCCTACACCACCAATGACACCCAAACCGCCTGCATTTGTGACGGCAGCTGCTAGTTCAGGTCCAGCAGCAACATTCATCCTAAAAGATAACAAAGTCAGGTAAGAAGGTGTGGACGATATAGGAAAAGCATACCCAGCGAGCAGGATTGGATGCTTAATTCCAAAGAGTTGTGTAATAGGGGTTGAAATAGTGGCCATCGTTTATTGAGGGATTGGATTAAGATGCAGGTGAAAGTGAAGGAGCTTTATGTGGATCTAGAAAGCGGCAATAAACAAGAGCCGGAGCCGAAGCTCGTGCGAGACAGGACTGCTTGCCGAGAGGAACGGACGCAGCGGCCCCGTATTATACCGACCTACCACAAGTATTTAATCCAACCACAACCTAGCTTGCATAATTTCTTGACAGATGATGCTGAAATATCTGGGTAAAGTTGCGAAATACGTTATTAGCTTATACTCCACTTATTTCCCCTCCTCTGTTACTATTGATCAACATCTGCAAAATTATTCTCCAACCCTTAGGGAAATTGATTAATATCTGAATTTAACGCCGAGTCCTACAAAGCAACAACCCCAGGTTGGCCCCGGTGCTTGCTCGAAATTTTGAGGTGGTTGAGAATTGACAAAGAGCCTATGACGTACGACTAATGCTGAGAGCAATAAGATGTCAAGGTAGCACGGAATCTATAGCAAATATATGGAAAGGCTTGAATGCCCAAGATAAAGAGACAAGCACACTTAAAGCTACTACAGGTGTTCTGCGATCCTGCAGGCAGGCCACTGGTATCTGTGATAATAGGCCTATAAGAATTCACGATAGAGTTAAAAGTACCTGTATCTTGACAATTGAGGTGCTGATGATCGGCCTCTGTACCGAAAGTGACACAGTTCCGGACACTGTAAGAAATACTGAGAGCAATGGAACCTCAACAATCTGCATCACAATCTCCTGGAGGACAAATTGGAACACGTTTAGTACCCTCTGATAAACGAGGTCGCTTGACAAGGTTGTCATAAACGGGGGGAGGACTGCTAGACCGTGTCCTTCGGGAAACTCGTCGCTTCGGTAACGGTTTCATCGCTCGTAACTCTACAGCTAACCCTGAACGTTTAACGCTGGATTCTTGTTGTTGTTCTGCTTGAAGTGCATGAGCTTGGACTCTAGAGGCAAAGAAATGAGCTTCAGTAATGAAATAGGGTTGGATTAAATTACTTTTCATTCAGTTCCTCGCAGCGTATTTTGGCCTTCTTGTACTTGCCATGGAGGACTTGATGTTGTTGCTCCAATTGTTGGTATCTCGCAACATGGCCATCGACTTCATGTTGGCGATCTTCGACATAAGCCGACATTTCATTCTTCAATACCATCGCGTTATGGACTGCTTTACTTTCTCCAAGTCGATGGGCGTCCAAAGCTGCAAAAAGGGATTCACAACGTTTCGCTAGAGCTTCTTCGTGGTTTTTATGTAGTTTAAGACGCGCCTCCGCTTGTTCAAGTTTTCTTTGGAGGGTAGAACACGCAGACAAGTCCAGATAAACGCGTCGTATAGATGGAAGGATGAATTGATGATATTGTCGTGGAAGACAAGCAAGCTAAAACCAATGTGAGCAAGAAAAAATACATCTAGCAAAAAGAGCCAACTTCTGGTGTAACTAGAATGATCAGGAACTGAGGTTAATGAGGAGTGGGTGAGCCACTGAGAGTTGGACGCGTACAAATATTGAAATTTGTTCTACATTCAGGACAAGACGCGGTCATCCCTTTAGTAGGTGGAGCATTGATGTGGTCAGATAAGCAATTGGAGCAATAGATGTGACCTGAGTCCAACATGAGCCAAAAAGATAGTAGTATTTAGGTCGGACAGAATTTACCACAGGGCAGACAAACCGGTTCCTTGAAGATGTTTAAACATATAGAGCAGTTAATAGTCATATCTCAATAAATCGCGATTAGAGCTTTGAATATTGGAATTGAGTTGGTGAAGAGATTGAAAGGGTGTTGGTGAGGATCCAGTTCAACGCGACTTGCAGTTTGGTGAAATTAGCCACACGTGACCGTCCAACTATTAGACAACGGCAGCCATTTAATTCTTGATATAGGTCCCGCACCATCACGACAGCACTCTCCGTCTAAAGACAGCAAACATACCTTGCCTGGAGGTTTTTTTGCTGTCACGGACTCAAAAGGAGACCATAGTAGTTTTGAAAACCCTGATCTTTAAACCGGAACTCAGAGCTTCACCGGGCAATCATTCCTTTCATCTGAACCTCCAGTGAATGTCTTCAAGTCCTAACGGTCATTATCCATCTCAGAATCCGGCGATACAGGACCCATCTCTTTGGCTATTTAAAAGCTCGCGTGATCGCTCTATTTCAAGACCTTCGTCCCGCAGCTCGTTGCGCACACACAGCCCCTCCGTTTCGCTTGACGACCCAGGTAAGGGTTTGATTTCAATCTATCAATTTTAAATCTAACAACATACCGAAGTCGCCGTGCGGAACCATATGTCAACGCTAAAGCATAACATAAGACACCAACAAGCTCAGCTAAATAATCTTGAAAACATCGTTCGCAGTGGTCCTCGTCCATTCGTTCCTGAAGTGACTGAAGATCATCATAATATGGCTTCTTCATCATCTACATCTCCACCGCCACCATCGTCATTTGTCCCAAATGGCCCTACTTCTATCAAAATGAAACGTCGATCCAGTCATGATGTGCTGTTGAGCATTGCTGGTCCAGATTCGAGTCTACCTTTACCGAAACGTGAACCTGTAGATGAAAATGGCATCCAAGAAGGTGTTCCAATGGTTTTCGGAGTGAGCCCAACAAGTCCGCCTTCGTACAAGCGTGTTTCCAGCCCTACGCGAACTCTTTCTCGTGTGTAACGTTCCTCATAAAAATCATTACAACCCTTTCATTTGCTTTCCCTAGGGATACCAGTTGCTTCAGTAGGTAGGTACATCTTCTTCGTAATCATCTTACCCTTTAATGTCACATTGTACTCACAGGCAATGCCCGAGCACTAGCCGATGAGGGCCAACCAGCCACGTCACGACCTTCTCCATCTTCCGCAAAGTTGTCACCTATCGACCCGTTGGAGGCATCAACATCCTCTCTTCAACCACCTTCATCACCCAATCGACGAGCATCTCTGACCCCAGGAGGCACCACGAAGGTTCTGGCTGACCTACAGGCGGGGGTATCGCAAGCCCGTGTAGCGTTGGACAATACGAAAGCACAGCTCCGGCTATCGCAAAGGAGTGTGGCTTCACTTACGCGACAGACAGAGGATTTGAAGGAGAGCAGAGAAAGATTGAGATTGGAAAATGAGGGCCTGAATAACGTAGTGGCAAGAAAGGAAAGACTACTACAAGAAGTAAGGTCATTGAAACTAGAAATTCTCTTTTCTTGAATTCTGCTCCTAGGTGCTAGAACGTGCAAGAAAGGCAGAAGGGGAAGCAGCAGCCTTGAAAGCCCAGCTCAAATCTGAAACTACGACGTCAAAGAAAACTATCCGAGAAATGGAAGCTACGCTTTCGGAATCGACTGCCCTTTCACAAAAGTCGGAACGTGAATATATCACGCTGAGGGATAGTATGAAGGGGATGGCCGAAACTTGGAAACAAGACACAGATCGACTGAGGGAGGAAATGCGTAAGCGAGAGGAGAAATTACGGGCAGAAGGGGAACGTCTTGGGAAAATGTACAAGGATCTGGTTGACAAGGTTAAAAGCTCAAATGAGCAAAGGCAACTTGTAAAAACCTTCAAAGAAGAAGATCGGAGACGAACAGAAGAAGTAGAGAACCTCTGGACGAAACAGATAGAAACCTTGAAGTTGGAAGTGGACAAGCAAGAGAAGAGTACAGAAGTAGCTAACAAGACAGCCAAGTAAGTTTTACCCTCGTTTATGTACTTCTGGGCCCGTTCGCTGATCATTTTATACTTTACGTCAGGCATTTAGCGGAGGAACTAGCGAGACTAAGAAGACTCATGCAATCTGTAGGACGCAATTTGACAGAGGATGATACCCCAGCTGCAGAGAAGTCACCGTCATGATCTCTTCCCTCCACTCATACCTCAATCATCACCAATATCTGGATGGATCACGACCTTTCAACCTACACATTCCTTGGATGACGATCTTCACACTTGTTCTAAAAACTTCTCTCCTATCATTCGTACTTGTTTGTTTATATATCTCAAGTTAGTTGTCTATTTTATCGTTATCGCTTGACTTTACTTTTCTTTCTATTTGGTGGTCCTGGTTATAGCATTGGCCACTCATGCTTCGTAGGTCTATTTCATACTAATACGTTTCGTAATAAGCTTTACGTTGAACTGGTTGACCAGAATAGAACACGATGCGTCACATCATGTGATTATGAAGTTCGTGACAACTCACGCCATTTGACGCAAACTACGACGAGAAGCTGCAGATCTAGTAAAATGCAAATTCCTCCAGTAATCGAGCTTGAAGAAGCTGCAAAGAGGCTTGTATGGGATGCCGTGAAGAAAGGGACTTTAAAGTTCGCTAACAAATTTATATCAAGTCTTCGTCAATGAAATCCCGTTAACGGCCTCTCTTTCTCAGGAAACTTACTCCGCGTCTGGTTCGGCAAACGATAGAGACACAATTGGGCTTGGAAGAGAGAAGCCTTGACGCGTCCGAGTACAAGTCCGCAATTACAACTGCTACAAGGTCTGCTCTTGTGAGCTTGTCACACCGATGCTCAAGTAATCTCCGTTTACTCATTTATCAATCTTTCAGAATCAAGACCCTCCTCCTTCAGATGAGGAAGAAAACCAAGAATCACCAGCGGAGGTAAACAAAAAGCGAAAACCCGACATTAAGCACGAGGAAGATGATCAGCCGACACCGAAATCGAAAGGAAAGTCGAGTGCGACGGCATCAAAGGACAGGGAGGATGAAGGAAGTGCAAAAAAGAAACGAAAGACAATCAAGACAAAGAAACTAGAGTCAGAAGAAGAGGCGGAGGAGAACAACGACAGCGAGAAAGCCTCACCCACGACGACGAAGAAAAAAAGACAAAAACGAAAGGACACAAAGCAATTCAAATCCCTTGTAAGTGATTGCAAGACAACATCAATGAATACTGGTGATTAAGCAATATCAACGTAACCAGGAACATATCCCCACGTCAGATATGGAGCAGGATGAGCCTGGTCCTGTCAATATAGCAGGGCCATCCATCACGAAAGCCGTCAGTCCTAAGAAAGAGAAGGTATGTTTGTCTAAAATTACCTTTCCGCGCATTCACAAATACTTTCCTCAGAAAGGGTCTCCTTTGCGAAAAAAAGTAGTTCATTCAAAGTCTTCCAAAGAAGCACAGAATCCCGAATCAACGCCTACAAACAACCAACAAATTGGAGCCCCAGATGTAGTTGTGGCAGATGTGCGTAACTGAAAGCCTCCTCTTCGTTCTTCTTCCCTAATTGGGTCGACAGACTGTTGGAAGAGACGTATCGTCGGAACTAACTGAACTTGACGAACCGAAGCCAAAACAAAAAGCCAAGGCCGTTAACAAGGTTTGGAGCCAGCAGCCCCCCTCTTTATTACTCTGACGTTTCTGCAGGAGCCCAAGACGACCAAGACTAAAGAAAAGGGAAAGAAAAGTGCCAGGCCCTCTACAACATTGAGCAAAGATGAGGAATCTATAAAGCGCTTGAAGGTATGAGACCTTTAACCTGACCGCCGGGGAACTACTAATCCCTCCTTGTATGCAATAGTCTCTTGTCCTCGCTTGTGGTGTACGCAAGGTCTGGTCAAAAGTATTTCAGGACCTCGACTCTCCGCCTCAACAGATCAAGAAACTGAAAGAGATTCTTGCCGACCTTGGTATGACTGGTCGAATGAGCATGGAGCAAGCTAAAACGATAAAGCAAAAGAGGGAATTGGCTCAGGAGTTGGGTATGTTGAATCTAGAGTCGGAGCTTCGTACGTACTTATGATGCAATGTTTGCTTTTTTAGAGGACGTGCAGCAGTTTGAAAAAACTGTATTGGGTAGATCATCTCGAAGCCGATCTCAAACCACTGCTAAGGGTGCTGGGGTTGAGGAAGACGACTCAGAAGTCGAAGGAAGCGACTCAGAAGATGAAGGCGAAGGCGAAGCAGGTCCAGTGCCAAAGAGACGCCCAGTAAGCCTTATGTCCTCATCCATCGCGTCCGCCATTATTCAAGAATCACACACAGACCAATGCAAGAAAGAGTATCATGGCTTTTTTGCAAGATCAATCTGACGAAGAATGATGCAGTTATATTGTTAGTTCATCTTATGAATGCCAATTGGGCTTGTGTATCTATCTGCCATATATACATTTTATGCGACTAATTTCTATTCTTGATCTACCTTGTGCTCGAGTACCGTCCGCACAGACAATAGTAATTACGTAGGCTGGACATAGAACGCGAAAGGCCTCCCGTTTAACTTTTAAAACGTTCAATAGCAAGCTACTGCTTGAGAACTCCCCATCTCATACAAGGCTGAACTCAGCAACATTGGCACTATTCTCATCAAGAGACCAGAGAGACAAAGTATTCGTGGATCGACGTGGTAGAATTCCAGAATCGAAATTTTTTCAAGTGAAGAACAGGGTCTGCAACCTATCCGGTTTATAAGGAGATCGACCAACCGAAGTAAGTACCACCTCAGGGACACTCGATGGTTAATAAACAACGAATGAGAATGCCAAGTGAAAGCGTCAATTACTAGTCCAGTGGAATTTTTCTTCGTATGTTGTCAGCCGACGCGACATAGCCAAAGGATCATGATACCAAGAAAGAACTACAGTTTAACAGGTCCAGGTCCTGTGGTAGGCATCTGGACAAGCTTTCTGTGCGCAAGTGTCTGCAAGCATTTGATATCGAAGAACGACTGACAGCTGAAGATGTTGTTTGCATACCATGGAACTTGAGATCTGAGAGAGAGGAAAGCTGGATAGTTTATAGAGAATAAAAGCCCTCTACCGCCAGAAAAACCCTGGCTGGGCGCTGAGGGTAAGTACTGCCAGTAAGCTGTCATTTGTAAGGAAGAAGCAAGTGACGACTTTCCAAGACGCTTGGCGAGACTCATATGCTATGCTTCAGGGAAGACAAGAAAAATAAGAAACGTCTCAAAAGTGCTGACGTGTTCCTGTGCAATGGTGATGGTATGAGTAAAAGGGTCGGACCTCACCTAATCGCTGGAACAAATTTGTGATGTCTCTTACAACACCCAGCGGTTTCGTTTCTTTATCTCACAACCGCGAGCATTGTTGATAATCCAAAAAACAGGTTTCTTATTGCCTTCAATCCACTCTGTGCCACCTTTCTTCACGTTAGATCACCATATCTAATCCTGGATTTTGTGCTGAAACTGATCTGTCTCGGTCAGGCAACAACCTAATCCCACTACAAATTCTATCATCACCGAACAATGGATTCGCCTCATTTTAACATATGCTCGTCACAAGAGGCTATTTGTGCTACGTGTCGAAGATGCCGAGACAGCAGGAAGCAATTGGGAAGAGATTTTGTACAATGAACGCATAAACCGTACGAGCGTTAATGCTTCCTTATGTTGAGCAGATTAATGTTGTAAATGCAGGAAAGATGCTACCAGCATACCTGTCTGATATCTTAGCAACTATGGTTAGCAAAAATGTTGCCGCATATGAACCAGAAAAGCAAACGAGAGCTGTTTTGGTGTATTGGCGATTGCCTGAAGAATGGGCTGAAGTTCTTTACAATTGGGTATATTGAAATTGAACATCTGCTCTTGTGATAGACAGTATCACTAAATTATAATCCATTTAGGCTTCTTCTTCTGGTCAACTGAACACTATCTTGACGTTCTACGATATCACAGACCCGCCGATTGAATCCCCGTTAACAAACATACCAATCTCACTCCTACGCAATGCCATTGCTATACTTGGAAAGACGGGGCGTTCTCAAATAATCGCCATACCTGACGGGGAAGGTGTAAGGTTCTTAGCGAGATCAAAATGATAATGAATAGACACGATTTTTCTATCGCTTGAGACCAATTGAGATTCGAGATTCGAGATTTCAAGCTATAGACTTTGCCATTCGAATGGGCAATGGTTGGAGCCACAACTTCTTCAAACTTAATGATTCCCGACGTTATATAAAACGAGGCCATCGAAGGAACACTAACCCTCGTTATTTGTACGAATACATGTAAGCGAGGATAGAGATTTTGTAAATTTAATCGGAAAAGAAGATGGGAATGTTTATGAAGGGCGGTTGGAAGCCCTCTGCTTTTCTTTGGCTTGGCTTTGTCGGCCATGAGGCTGGGCACTTGAATCTGAATACATGAATGAGGTGAAAGTCCTGCGCAAGGATGTGAATGGAATCTTTTTTTTCAGTTGGATTGCACGTTTGTAAAAAGTAGTTGTTGAAATCGTTAAAAAAGAGAACGCAAGAAGGGACAGGGTAACGTACGATAATGCTGACTGATAATGCTAGTCGCTGTCAGTCTCCGGTACAGCCCGGGCTTCAATCACACACTACGCCAATATGGCAATCTTGATGGGGGGTAGTCCTTTAAAGAAATAAATTAGGGTGGGTGTCCGGAGAAGAGAGAGGGGGGGAGTGGGGGGGTAGCCATCTTTTGGCTTGACGGCCATGAGGCTTGATTTCTAAACACATGACTGGGGTAAAAGTCCTTGGCGAGGATGATAATATATTTTCAGTTGGATTGGACGTTTTGGAAAAGTACCTTTCGAAATCATTAAAAAGAGAACGGACAAGATATTGAAAATGACATACAATAATGCTGACTGATAATTTAAGGCAAACATCTTCGCTGCATGCACCAGTACGGCAATCTTGATGAGGGGGTAGTCCTCTAAAAAAAACAGTTTGGGATTGGGCGTCCGGAAGAGAGGGTAATAGTCTATATTTTGGCCCGCGGCGAGTCCGCCAGCCACAAGGTTCAGCAACTGAATCTATCACTGGGGTAACAGTCCTTGACGAGGACTGAATGAAAGACTTTTCAATGGACTGGACGTCTTGGAAAAAGTAGCTGTCGAAATCATGAAAAAGAGAACACGAAGGAAAATGACAATACTGACCGATAATTAAGGCAAGAATCTTTATTGCATAGGCCAGTAACGGCAGTCTTGATGGGGAGTCCTTTAAAAAAATAGGTGGGTGTCCAGAGAGGAGGGGGTTTTAGTTTTCCAAGGTGACCTTGGGGGTTGAATTTGTGATATTGACTTGCAGTGTTGAAGAGGTCATGGATGGTAGATGTTGTTGAACAAAAGGTCGACAGTCAGTAGTGCGTGATGTCAAAGATGTCAAAGACCTCACCGAAGCCAGGTCCTTATTGAAGGGGGAAATGACTGATAGCCAACAGAGAAGAGGAGAGAAGTGATGTTTGGAGGCCAGTGACCAAGGGAGTGGAAGAATATGGGAAGAGCTTTGAAATGAACGTGGAGCAAAGGAAAGACGCTCTTGAAGAAATCCCATCTTTCGAAGCAGACACAGATGGGCCTAGCGGTAAGCCAGTGCAGAGTGCTGCCGACTCGGACGATGAAGATATGAAGAAATTTAGATTTTTCACAAATGATCGAAAAGTGGTAAAAGCTGAAGCCAATTCATTTTTCATGGAGCATTTGAGATAAAAGCGAACACGGCAATCGTACTTACGTTATGAGTCAAGTCTGGTCCACTTGTCTGGTTGCGGCGCCGGACACTACTATGGGGCTCTGGGGTTGCCAGTATAGCCTGAGCAGACGACATATCAACAATGGTTGGGAGAGGAGATTTTCGAATCAAGAGAATATTCCTGTGTGATTTTCGTGACTTGTCTCCTTGCCAGTTTACTTACAACTTACCTGCTTGGATTTTCTTGACCACCATGATGGTCACCCTCCAGCGTTCTCCACCATTCAATAGCTTTTGTTCCGTGGTGAGTATGATTCTAATAGTTGTCGCAAAAAGAAAGATTTCCAAATTGGTGACAGTCACACTTGACTATCAACCTTTGTCGTTCACACGAGAGCATCTTTCGCAATGTCCACTTCATCGAAACCCGAACTCACTGCCGAGCAGATGCAGAAACTGCAAGCAAAGTTTACCCAATTCCGTATCCTCGTGATCGGCCGAGCCAACGCAGGCAAGACAACAATCCTGCGAAGACTCTGCAACGCTACAGGAGAACCTACGATCTTCAGTCCAGGTGGTAAAAAGGTGAAATATATGGTGAAAGTTCATACCGGATGTTGACACCCATGCCCATGATCCCAGATCGAGTCATCGGTCCTTGATCCATCCGTGAAGGTAAGTGGGGTTCATGTATTAATGATGGGTTATGTTCAACTGATATCCTCACACTGTAGCGTGGAGAGCATAACATTGAGAATCAAATGATATTTGAGAGCAATCCTGGATTTATCTTTCATGACTCCCGTGGTTTTGAAGCTGGTGGTGTTCAAGAGTTAAAGCTGGTACAGGAATTCATCAAGGAGCGTTCAAGGGCAAAAAATGTGAAGGAGCAACTTCATGCAATCTGGTGTGTTAGTACTTGCCTTTAGAGAATAAATTTCTTTACAGAGACATAGGTACTGCATTCCAACAAGTGATGACCGGCCAATCACTACAGCAGAGAGGAAGTTTTTCAATGAATGTGGGACAGGGCTTGGTATGTGTTGTCTTGTCAATACTTTACCATGAAAGATGACTCTGTGAAGTACCAGTGATTGTTTTGTGGACCAAGACTGACTCTCTTGATGTTCCTAAAATCAAGCAACTCATGAAGGAAGGTAAAAGTAGGGCTGAGGCAATGCAAGAAGCTCCCCAAAAAGCCTGGATTGATTTTGAACAGAGTATTCATCAAAGGTTTGAAGAGTTTAAATATCCACCCAAGGCATATGTTGTATTTCGAAGTAAGTGTTATACTTTTAATAACTATTTGGCTAATTATGTTGTGCAGAGATGCATGAACCTGGAGCTGATTGTAAAGACTTGATTGAAAAAACAGCAGCTGCACTCTCTAGTGAAGAGTTACAACAGCTTTTTCTTTCAACACAGCAAAACAATATTGAGCTGTGCATTGCATATGGAATTAGAAGGTGAGGAACTATTATTTTTAAATTTATCACATTAACATGATTCCTAGAATTGTAAAGAAATATTTCAAGAAGAATAAAAAAGATGGGGCACAATATATGACAACTGTGCTGGCATACTTTCCACATATTGTAGTATGTATTTGGTCAGACCAAATAAGCCATTGACAACTGATTGAGTTGTGTAGGGTGTTATCTTGGGCATTTTGTACTCAAAACATAGACTGACATATATCCCAACAGGCTGTATGTAGGAAAAGAGTCATCATTATATTATCTGACCCACTTTTTCTCTAACAGGTTGTAAGTGCAGGACCATCTTATCTTAATCTGCTTTACCTTGACTACCTTACTCTTTTGACAGGATGTGAGTGCGAAGCCTTCTTGATCTGCCTTGACCCTACCTTACTCTGTTGACAGGATGTAAGTGCAAGACCATCTTGATCTGCCTTGACCCTACCTTACTCTGTTGACAGGATGTAAGTACAAGACCATCTTGATCTGCCTTGACCCTACCTTACTCTTTTGACAGGATGTGAGTGCAAGACCATCTTGATCTGCCTTGACTCTAGGTTACTCTTTTGACAGTTGGTAAGTGCAAGACCATCTTGATCTGCTTTGACTCTAGCTTACTCTTTTGACAGTCAGTAAGTGCAAGACCATCTTGATCTGCCTTGAGTTTAGCTTACTCTTTTGACAGGAAGTAAGTGCAAGACCATCTTGATCTGCCTTGACTCCACCTTACTCTTGTGACAGTTGGTAAGTGCAAGACCATCTTGATCTGCTTTGGCTCTAGCTTACTTTTTGACAGGGGGTAAGTGCACATCTTGATCTGCTTTGACTCTAGCTTACTATTTTGACAGCCAGTAAGTGCAAAACCATCTTGATCTGCTTTGACTCTAGCTTACTCTTTTGACAGGCAGTAAGTGCAAGACCATCTTGGTCTGCCTTGACTCTACCTTACTCTTGTGACAGTTTGTAAGTGTAAGAACATCTTGTGACTCCAATAGCTTACTCTTTTGACAGAAAGTAGGTGCAAGACCATCTTGATCTGCTTTGGCTCTAGCTTACTCTTTTGACAGAATGTGAGTGCAAGACTATCTTGATCTGCCTTGACTCTAGCTTACTCTTTTGACAGAAAGTAAGTGCAAGACCATCTTAATCTGCTTTTGACTCTAGCTTACTCTTTTGACAGTTTGTAAGTGAAAGGCCATCTTGATCTGCCTTGACTCTAGCTTACTCTTTTTTCAGGATGCAAGTGCAAGACTATCTTGATCTGCTCTGACTCTAGCTTACTTCTTTAACAGAATGTAAGTGTAAGACCATCTTGATCTGCCCTGACTCTACCTTACTCTTGTGACAGTTGGTAAGTGCAAGACCATCTTGATCTGCCTTCACTCTAGCTTACTCTTTTGACAGGGAGTAAGTGCAAGACCCATCTTGATCTGCTTTGACTCTAACTTACTCTTTTGACAGAAAGTAAGTGCAAGACCATCTTGATCTGCCTTGGCTCTAGCTTACTCTTTTGACAGTTGGTAAGTGCAAGACCATCTTGATCTGCTTTGACTCTAGCTTACTATTTTGACAGCATGTAAGTGCAAGACCATCTGTTAAGTTTAAAACAAAGAAGTCACGTCGGAGTTACTCCGGAACGGACGGAACGGAACCGGAACAGTAAGCGGAAAGGACGTTGGCCTCAGCGTGTGTGCTGTGCCACCCAGCTCCTAAGATGTCCTGATTTCGGAATGGAAGAAGAAGTAATAAGACGGAAGACCTCAGTGACTTTAGAGGATGAACAAGAGGAGGAAACAAAGTTGATATTCGAACTGAGGGAAAACATACAAGTTCGAGTACTTTAAATATAAAAGGAATTGCAACCGAAATATAGAATATAAATATAAGTGCTGCGTTCTGCTCCCGGAAAAGGTCCTGCATTCTTGGGTGAATAATCCATGGCTGGTGTGCTGACTGATGATGGGAAAGATGATGACAAAGAATAGTGGTAGTGGCGAAGAAGTGATAACGGGTTTGGAGTATAGACGGAGGAACCGGAATGACACGGAGAAGTCTCGGAGTTGAACATAGGAAGAGTAGTTCGGGATATAAGGGAAGGCACTGTACGGAGTACGGACTACCGGAAACAGCTCCGACGGAGCCGGACCGGAGTAACGTATAACGGAATGTAACAGTACCTCCCTGTCAAGGCCGAGACCCTCGAGGCCACGTGATGGTCCATGCAAGGCTGACATGGTATAAAGACCGTCAGAAACTGGTGGTGACTCTTCACTTCGGATAACTTACCAAAACCCCCATCCTCTTAATAAAATTGCTATTAACACCAACAACGACAAGGCTGGCTCCTCAAGCCTCTAAAATAAAAACTCCATGAACTCCAACAACAAAGCTGGCCCCTCCCTGCCTCCCGCTTCGCAACGAGCTCGGCTCGAAGAAGCACGGGAACGTCGACGGAAAGAACGGGAGGAGGAGGAGAAGCGGGTAGAAGCAGAGAGACAGAGGGTAGAGGTGGAGAAACGGAGAGTAGAGGCGGAGAAGAGGAAGAATGAGGAGTTGCAACGGAGGCAGCAGGAGGAGGAGCAGAGGAAGAGAAAGGCGGAGGCGATCGCGGTTGACGACGACGACGATGAAGAAGAAGAAGAAGGAAACGGAATGGAGCCGGGGCCGAGTGCCCCGAAAAAGAGAAAAACAAATGAAAAAGTAAGTGGTTCAAAAACAGAAACGGAATAAAACTAACGGAAAGCACATAGGAGGTCTATCAGACCAAGACGAAGAAAAACCCGGCGTGCAGCCGGTGTGAAGACGCACACGAGGTGTGCTACGAGAAAAGCAGTGGGCCAGGGTGCTGGCGCTGCTATCAGAGGAAGATCGCATGCAGCCTGGTCGGAGGGAAACGGAGAATGAAGGAGACGGAGACGGAGAAACGGAGCGGAAGGGTGGATAAGGGGAAAAAGAAGGAGGTAGCGCCAGAGGTGGACGGGACGGAGTTGATAATAGAGGGGCTGGAGATGATTGGAGGATTGTTGAGGAAAATGGTGGAGATGCAGGAGGGAATCAAGTACGCGATGGAAGTGCGGATGAGGAGGGAGATAGAGAGGGAGAAAAGGGAGATAGAGAAGGATAGACGGAAAGAGGAGTGGAGAGAAGAGGAGAGGAAACGGAGGGATGCGACGAAAGTGGAGAAGGGGGTGGAGACGGAGTTGCAAGAGGAGACGGAGGAGGAAAAAAAAAAAAAAAAAAAAAAAAAACCACTTGACTAGGTACAGAAGTTTGCATACACGTCGCCTGTTATCCAGAAGGGTGCAAGAGGAGATGGAGGTGCAAAAGGAGACTTCAAATTCCTGTTCTCCGTCAATGACGACCGGAGGAGGCGGAGGTTGAGTGCGTTCCGGAATAGTGTTCGGAATGGAGGGCTCTAGCATGGAAACATGGAAGACGGGATGGACAGCATGCAAGTTGTTGGGAAGATGGAGGGTCCAGGACAAAGGACCTGCCTGAGCTATAATCTCATACGGACCAAGACACTTCTCGGAGAGTTTCTTTGAAGGTCTGGTCATATGGAAGAATTGTGCTCTGACAAAGGCTCAATCTCTGACCTTGAAGTCGGGAGGAGGAATCCGACGCTTGTCCGCGGTACTTTATAAGCAGGACATGACTTCTGGGATGATGTCTCTGTTAGGGGACACCCGACTTTAACCCAAACCTCAACTCTAGAATCATACACCCCACCTTTCCGACGACCTCCGACCTTCCGTCCAACTCCGCTTCCGTCACCGGTTGACTCCGGAATCCCGTAGTTCCGCTCCGACTCCGGTCCTCCGATTCACTCCATCCTTTATTTCTATTTTTCATATCGCACCACTTCTTATTTAATTAATTAATTATTATCGTATCATTCCTTTATTTATTGTATATCTCCGTTATGTCCATATTAGTACTTAAACACCCCCAGCCTAGCAGGGATCCCCATCCTTTCCTCTTTGGATCCCCTGCTAGGTAAGTCACTTGTAGATATCTTTTCTGAAATATTATTAACTTTGGATCCCCTGCTAGCTTGACTAAGTCAGCGTCGCAGTTGCCCTAACATCGACAGCATTACAGACACCACAAACAGAGAAGGAATCCGACGCTTGTCCGCGGAACGTTGGTATTGTTCCTGGGAAGTAAGGATGGCTTTTCGGAGTTCCTCGTGGAGTTCGTTAAGGTCCGTAACGTACTTGTGAGCATGGGAGGAGACGAGGTTGTACTCTGGATAGATAGTGATAGCCGGATCGTAGCCTTTGTTGGCAAAGAATGGAGATACACCGGTAGTGGCACTCGGAGTATTGTTGTAGGAGAATTCCGCTAACGGGAGAAGTGAACTCCAGTTGTCTTGCTGATAATTGCAGTAGATGCGGATGTATTGTTCCAAGGTCTGGTTGACGCGTTCCGTTTGTCCGTCACCTTCCGGGTGGTATCCGGAGGTGAAGTGCAACTTCATGTCGAGGGCTTTTCCGAGGGATCTGAAGAAGTGAGATACAAACTCGGAACCGCGATCAGAGGTTACATGGGACGGAACACCGTGCTTGGAAAACACGTGGATGACAAATAGTTCAGCAAGTTGAGCGGAAGTGATGGTGTCGTATGTGGGGATGAAAATGGATTGTTTCGTGAAACGGTCTACTACGACCAAGACCGCAGTGAAACCTTCGGAGTCCGGAAGGTGTTCAATGAAATCCATGGAGATGGAGTCCCAAGGACGGGACGGAACAGGGAGTTGTCGGAGTAAGCCGTATGGTTTATGACGTTTGGCTTTGGACCGAGAACAGGTGGTGCAAGTCCTACAATAATCAGTGACAAAAACACGAACACTGGGCCAAGTATATTCTCAACGGATAACCGCAAGAGTTCTATTGACACCAAAATGTCCGGAGACGGGATGGTCATGATAATAACGAAGGACACGGAGACGAAGATCTCCGGAATCTGGAACATAGATCCGTTGATCAATCCGGACGAATCCGCAAGAGTCCTTAGACCATCTAGCATACTTCAGATTGTCTAGATCCGATAAGTAGGACTGTGCAAGGGGATCCGTGGAAAGAGCGGAAAGAATCCCCTTGTTGAGCTCTTCGACATCCATGGTAAAGATACCACGGAGTACTGTAGGAAGTAATGAAGTAGCTCGGAGAGAAGCGGAAAGTTGTTCGGAAGAAAAGATAGGTTTAAAATTGTGTGGATTGACTTCACCGTAATCTTTCCCTCCCTCCTTTAGATAGAGGTCAGGACGACGAGTCAGCGCGTCCAGCTTTGTCCTGAGATGGCCTGGGCAAAATCTGATAACCATGTTGAATGCGGAAAGGTACTCCGACCACCGGGATAAGATTTTGGTGGTCGAGAAATACTCTAGATTCTTATGGTCAGTAACCACATCAATCAGGAAACTAGCACCTTCAAGGTAGTGACGCCAAGCTTTAAAAGCTTCAAAAATGGCGAGCAACTCCTTATCATGAACATCGTAATTCAATTCCGCACCGGAAAAGGTACGAGAACGATACGCGACGGGATGGATTTCTCCATCAGAATCACGGATGGAAAGGATAGCTGCTAAAGTGTAGTCGGATGCGTCAGTTTCCACAATGATAGGACAGTTTGGCTTCCAGTGTGTTAACACCGGAGCGGAAATAAAAGCCTCCTTGAGAGTCTTAAAAGCAAGGCGACAACTGTCATCAAAAACCCACGGAATATTTTTCCGGGTGAGACGGGTCAACGGAACCACAATATTGGAATAGTTGTGGATGAAACGTCTGTAAAAATTAGCAAAACCGAGGAAGGATTGGACATCTTTGACTTTCCGAGGTTCCGGCCAGTCTTGAATGACTTGGACTTTCGCCGGATCCATAGAAAGGCCATCAGGACCAATCATGTGACCCAGGTACTCGACGGAATCGGAGTGGAAAACACATTTCTTACGATTAGCGAAGAGATTATTATCTCGGAGCCGCCGGAGGACTTCGGAGACATGTTTGATGTGATCTTTTTCGTTGATGGAGAAAATAAGGATGTCGTCCAGATAGATGATTACGAACACATCTAAAAGATCAGCAAAAATGGTATTAAGGAAGCATTGAAAACCGCCAGGGGCATTGGTAAGCCCGAACGGCATGACGAGCCATTCGAAAGAGCCATAGCGGGTACGAAAAGCAGTCTTCCACTCGTCTCCGGCAGCAATCCGGACGAGATGGTAGGCATGCTTTAAATCGATTTTAGTGAATATTCCGGATTTGTGGGGAGCATCAAGTAAGTCGGAAACAAGGGGTAAGGGATACTTGTCTTTCCGATGATAGGACCCAGGAGACGTCTAGGGATGTAAACGCACCATTTTCGCGGTTTCACAACCTTTGCAGTATACTCGCGGATGCTCACATATCATTGCGGATACTTGCAGATCATCGCAGGTCATCGCAGATCATCGCAGATCATCGCAGATCATCACAGGTCATCGCACATACTCGCACATACTCGCAGCTCATCGCAGAACACTTGCAGATCATCGCAGACACTTGCAGTCATCACCAATATTCGCATTATCATTTGCAGTTGCCAGCTGTTCTTGCAATCATTAAACACGACTCAAACAATCACTCAGGTGACTGTATTACTCATCACCTTTATTTTTATCTTGTCCCCTTTATTTGGCTCTTATCTCCTATGTTTCATTACCAATTTACCGGATCCATGTGACTCCGCTTTAACCCACATTTTACATTCTTGTTTCACCTTTCCGCACTTAGCTATTGCTAGTTACTATATTATTAGCAGTAGCAAGTAGGGTAACAAGAGAAGAGGGGGAGAGACGAAATTACCACACTTTTGATCCCACCTTTGGAACGTCGTGCTAAGCTACTCTTGCACTCCTTCAAAATCATCCTGCGGGCTTCGCTTTTTCTGCGCATTATCTCGCACTTTAAAGCGAACCTTCGCACCTCATAAAACCTCACTATCACCTACTGAAGAGAACTACATCAACCCCACGAACTACGTACTACTTGCGGTCTGTCCCCACCGCAGGTACATCACCGAGTGATGGCATTGAGTTTTCAGAAGTCGACGCAAAGCCGGAGTGACCCGTCCTTCTTCTTGATAAACAGGACAGGTGCTCCGAAAGGAGACTTAGAGGGGCGGATGAAACCCATGTTTAGGTGCTCGCCAATGAATTCTCGGAGCGTTCCTAACTCGGATTCGGAAAGGGGATAAATCGGACCCAAAGGGGGCTTAGCAGACTCATCGATTTCGATTTTTAGGTCATACTCTCGATGGTCCGCTAGAGTGTTAGCCTTGCCTTTGGAAAAGACGTCCGAAAATTCGTGGTATATTTCCGGAACACCGTCCAGATCGGAATCGGAAAGTGTAGCGGAGGCTGAGGCGGAACGGCCAGCAGCCTCGACTGGATCGTGAACGGAAATGGAGTAGCATTGGGCTCCTTCGGAACGGATGGACCTCATGAAAGCTGCAGCAGACACTAAGGAAATTTTAGGAGCGGTCAATGGTTTCGGAACAAAAGGGATATCAAGAGGTGGTTCCGGAATAGTCTCGCAAGGTTTTTCAACCTTCGAACTCGTGGAAACCGTATCCGACATTGTAATGTCAGATACCGGAACGGGTGCCTTGGCGGAAACGGAAACGGGAACTGGAAGGATAACTATACGGTCTCGGAAAGTTACACTGCTATCGACCCAGTCAATCAACGGATTATGTTGGGTGAGCCAGTCAAGCCCGAGTACAGCAGGAAAATCAGAATCCAGCTTGGTTAATAAAAACCGGATTTTGTGGACTGTACCACAAGAGAAACGAACGGAAACATTGGTAGCATGTGATCATGCCCGGAGAAGAACCATCAATAAGACGGAGAATCATAGGAGTAATCGGAAAAATAGGAAAACCATTGGACTTCGCGAAATGCTCGTCCATGAAACAGTGAGTGGAACCACTGTCAATAAAAGCGGAAAAATCGATATTTGGAAATTGAAGAGAAAGAAGAGAAACAAAGACTGCTCAGGTTTCTGGAGATATTATTGCATTTAGGACTGCAACAAGCTCAGCACAGGGCTTCTCGCAATTCACTGTCTGTGCTGAGTCCAGTGAATTGCTTAGTCTTTTCTTTTTTTCTGAACCGGAGTCCTTTGGCTTAGCCGGAGCGGACTCAGAGACGGAATCAGAAACGGTAGAGGCTCGGCCTTTAGCGGAGCTTGCCTTGGCAAGGTTACAGTCAGGAACGCGATGTCCCGGCTTGCCACAGAAAAGACAAAGTTTATTATCCATCCGGCGTTGCCTTTCTTGCTGGGTAAGTCTACCCCGCGAGTCCAGCTTGCCTTCTAGATTAGGTTTAGGAGGAGTGGAAGATGAAACCTTACCGGAGTCTGCGGGCTTAACGGATTTTTGATCCGAAGGCCGAGACTGTTTACCGGAACTGGTAGAAGGGTTGGAAGAAGAGGGTACGGAGGAGGATGAAGAAGGGGTAGGACCCTTCGGGGGGTTTTGGCGTTGCTGCGGAGCGGATTCCCAAGAATGTTCTTGCATATGTTCCCAGTAGCGAGCATCGGCGTTTTGAGCTTTTTGACGCATCGCGGTTAAAGACCGAGGCTTGCCATCACCTTTGCTGATTTCATCCTTGATTCGGGAAGGTAAACCTTCGTAAAACCTATACCTAAGAGCAGGCTCGCCCCAAGTACAGCGGACTGCCAAGGAGTTAAACCGGACTAAGTAATCGGAGATACATTGGCCGTCCTTCATTTGGAGGTTGGTGAGTTCGTGTTCTATGTCGGCGGACTCGTCGTAAGGACCAAAGTTGGACTGGAGTTCGCTGACGAAGAGATCCCAATCTTCAAGCCAAGACGGAGGCTCGTCGGTGAGACCAGAAATTCCAGGTTCGAACCATTCCTGAGCAACGTCCCAGAGATAGGACAAAGCAAAGGTTACTCGCTTGGAGTCATCTCGGAATGTGTCGGAAGAGCTCCGGAAATAGAGCTTGCACTGGAAAAGAAAAGCTTTTAGTTTCTTAGGATCCTTACCTGTGAAGGGTTCGGGCTCTCTAAGTCTGCCAGCCGAATCGGACTTGGCTGAAGATTTCCCGAGGGAATTTAAAGCGGAAACGAGTTGATTGATATGAATAGTTGGAGACTCAACTTCGTCCGTAGTACTCCGAGGTTCATCAATATGACTAGCCTCTTCGACTACATCGGGAATGGGAGTGTTTTCGTGGGACATAATTTCTTGTAACGGTAATTGTGTTTTGGAAGTTTTAGAACGAGTTTGCATAGGAGTGGGTGAGCAGTTTGAATATACTGTTAAGTTTAAAACAAAGAAGTCACGTCGGAGTTACTCCGGAACGGAACCGGAACAGTAAGTGGAAAGGACGTTGGCCTCAGCGTGTGTGCTGTGCCGCCCAGCTCCTAAGATGTCCTGATTTCGGAACGGAAGAAGAAGTAATAAGACGGAAGACCTCAGTGACTTTAGAGGACGAACAAGAGGAGGAAACAAAGTTGATATTCGAACTGCGGGAAAACATACAAGTTCGAGTACTTTAAATATAAAAGGAATTGCAACCGAAATATAGAATATAAATATAAGTGCTGCGTTCTGCTCCCGGAAAAGGTCCTGCATTCTTGGGTGAATAATCCATGGCTGGTGTGCTGACTGATGATGGGAAAGATGATGACAAAGAATAGTGGTAGTGGCGAAGAAGTGATAACGGGTTTGGAGTATGGATGGAGGAACCGGAATGACACGGAGAAGTCTTGGAGTTGAACATAGGGAGAGTAGTTCGGGATATAAGGGAAGGCACTGTACGGAGTACGGACTACCGGAAACAGCTCCGACGGAGCCGGACCGGAGTAACATATAACGGAATGTAACACCATCTTGATCTGCATTGGCTCTAGCGTCCTCTTTTGGCAGGATGTAAGTGCAAGACCATCTTGATCTACCCTTGGCTCTAGCTTACTCTTTTGACAGTTGGTAAGTGCAAGACCATCTTGATCTGCCTTGACTCTACCTTACTCTTGTGACAGTTGGTAAGTACAAGACCATCTTGAGCTGCCTTGACCCTACCTTACTCTTTTGACAGGATGTAAGTGCAAGGCCATCTTGATTTGTCTTCACTCTAGCTTACTCTTTTGACAGATAGTAAGTGTAAGCACAGAGAAGTCTTTTCTCATTCTGTCATCTTCCTTTATTGATGTCTGCTTTCTTGGTATGTCTTTGATGACAGGAAGTATGTGCAAGAGCTATCATTATTAATTATCATTCTTTTACTAATGTCACAATGTATTTGGACAGCATGTGGGTGCACTGATCATATCAACATTATTGCTAATCTCAATTGGCATATTTTTTTTGGCAGTATGCATGTTGAACTTGTCATTTTTTCTACTATTTATTCCATGACATACATATGTGAACAGGATGTATGTGCACACAGTTTGTGATCTGCCTTTTTATCTTGCTCATGGAATACCACTCTTTACAGGAGGTAAGTATTGCAATACTGTTCTTTTTATTGTCTGTAATAGTATTTGGTGATTTTTTTTAAAAGTCATTTCTATTTCTATACTGACTTTTTTTATCTAGTTTTCATAACTCTCAATGCACAGGATTCAATCTCCAAAATCATGGCATTTATTGTGAGTATTTACTCTTTGGAAATATGCCAAGTGACAAATTTAAATTTTCAAAATGTTAAGCTTTCTGGCCTATCTGCAAACATCAGCTTAAAAGAAGCTACATACTGTGCAATTGGCATGCATCTGATTTAACATTCCTCTCCATACTTACTATATTGACTTTTTCTATTAGTTGCAGCTATTCTTGGCCACTTGTCTTTCTTTCTTTTCAAAGAATCAGAAAGTAAGACTAACCCTTTGGAAAGGGCTGTCCAAATTTACCAGGAATGCACTTGTGACACTTCTGTCAAACAAGGAGTTGAAATGATTTTTGAACTTGAAAATCTTTCCAAAGACTCTGATATCAATTATGCATTGCTGGCTGAAGAGGCTGTGCAGATTGCATTGAATAATCTCATATGTATGGATTTTACAATTCACTTCTTTTTATTTATTGGCAAGTACTAATTGGGAACTATAGCAAGGAAATAAGCTAATGCTTAACTCAAATAATTGCACCTCTCTATATGAAGAACCAAAAACAGAAAAAAAACAATCATGTGGGCAGTGGAGAAGTGCTCAGAATGGAATCATGGATACTGCTGATATCTTTGCTTGTAATTGTAATTTGTTGAATGGATGCCATGGTAGTGAAATCATAACTCAAAGAGTCCCACTTGAGTGCATTTCCTAGATGGACTTTATTAAAGAGCAAAGTGCAAGAATCCTTGCACTTGGGTGCAGGGCAATATATTGCTAATGAACTATTATATCAGTGCTTTGATAGTGTCTTAAATATTTTCCAAGATATTATTACATTGGAACCGATTGTGTGGTGTCACAATGATTCCCCTAAGTCTTCCATTACTGTTGTAATCATCAGTATGAAGCGGTCTACGGTAGTTAAAAATATCAAACTCACTGCTATATAGTTGAATGTCGCAACGTTGGGTGCCGAGCGTATGCTTTCCAGATTGCATGTCCTAAGCCAAATTATCCGATCTATAGTAAGAAAGGAGGGTCAATATCTTAAACAAGTCTTCATCGAAAGCAGGGCATTGGAAAGCTTCGATCATAACCGTAAGTATTTATTTTCTGCTTCTAGCATCTTCTACAGATCGGAGACGCAGGTATTTTGCGAGTCATGGATCGAAAACTACATCTCTTCATCTTCCAGTTCAAGTTCTTCGACTGGGTAATCGCCAACCTTCACCTTCTCTGGACGTACAAACACACCATAGTTGTGGCGACATGGAAAGTAGCGTTCGCCTTTTACCCTGAAGAAATCATCAGACAGTGCATATTGAGTTAAAAATTTAGACAACATACGATCCATCATTTTTTCCAAACGGTTCATCATATTCTACCCCAACCCATATCCCAGTGCTAAACTGGGTTTGACCGACAAAGCGCACGGTGCCTCGCTTATTAAAACCTGCTTCGAAAGACTCTACTTCGCATCGTGAGCCTACCTGAATGTTCACAGGTTGTTCAGATCGTTCAACTGGGGTATCATCTTTTTCTGCAAACCGGCCAACTTTGTTCCGCTGCTTATATGCAAGAACTGTATCTATGAAATGCTAAAGATCAGTTAATTATTTCGGATGATGCGCGTAGATCAAGACTAACCTTGTCTCTTTGCATATTCACTCTCTGTCAATTCGAATTTCTCAACTTGAGTCACATCCGTCAACTGTCCGGTGAATGTAGCTGCAGGGTTTGTATCTATCACCTTTGCAAACGGTTACAATTTAGAAAATAAAGAAAACCCTTCAATCTCTACCTTTATGACTTGCCAATCTCTCAAACCATAAAATCCCAGAGGCTTCAAATCATCGCTTAACTCAGCAATGACTCTGGTGTCTTCTTGAGAATTTAACAACGAGAGAACCTGATTCGAAGCCGGAATGCCAGTAATGAGCTCTAGTTTGCCCTGGACATCCACAATGATTGACAAAGGAATGTATGATGTTGTGCGATGGAGCCGACCTTGAGTTGCTCGACACTGATGTGTGGATCGATCCGACGCTCTGAGTGCGTGTCTGGAGAGATCACGAAGATATTTACAACCGACGACATTGTTGACATGGACTGAATGATGCACGTGTAGATCGCCCTGCTTGATTGATGGTAAACGGCGACAAACATCGCGTGTTGAACGCGTCGCGTCCTCATGCTCAGGAACGTTTATTAAGCCTTTAAGGCGTCCTCCTCGAGGACATCCCCTAAGCTTCTCTTTACGCCGATGCCTGCTGTTCATTGTCCCATTTGCTTTTCTCATCTCCCCGTGGACAAGTTCGTGGTTTTTCCTTGCGGTAAGCCCTTGCTTCACACCACCCAAAACTCATCAAGTTAATGTTGTTCATTAAAATGCTAGGCCACGGTCTTTGTATCGATTGCAAGAGGCGTATGTTCCAGGAGTCACGGCGACCGAAGTGTCCAAACTGCAGGATCCACATTCACGATCGGGATGCTCATCCAGTGTTTTTGGAACTTATCGACTCCAAGGTTGCCTTCGCTTCAAGCCTAGTCGATGGTTTAGATAGAATGGACTGCGAAACTCCGCTCCTGAGTGTCAAGAAGGCTGGCCAAAAACTTGGAAGGGTCTTACAAGGCCCACAACTGGAACCAGATGCTATGGTAAACGCGACTCTTCGTTTAATTTCCATCCTATTTTATTTTTTTATTACTTCTCCCCAAGGCTGGGCTTGTCAAGGCTTTAGAACATTTCAATGAACGTATCATTCCTCTCTATAACAAGAGAGAGATTCAGTCACACCAAATCGTCACCTTGACAGCAGCTTGTCTCCAGAGCCGTCAGGAAAACGAATTTTTACAGGACCAGCTAACAAAGGCTAACCAATTCCAAAAAAAGTCCATTCAACTGGAAATGGAATTGGAAGAGGCTAAGAAAAATGAAGATAAAGCTATATGCCTAGCTGAGAATGCGAAAAATGAACTTGGTAGAGTCCACGAAAACTTGATTCAATGGAAGGGGCGAACGGAGGAACTTACTACAGAAAATAAACGTTACAAAGATCTCCTTGAATCCGTGAGTTAGATTTCGAAATATTCATACATTGAACTACCATCCATCCTTCTATAGAACCGGCGAGAGAAGCAAAAGAGACTCCACCACAAACAAATGGTCGAACAGACACAGAAGTCGGCAACCAGAGAGAGGGAGGCAATGTCTGATGCTACACAGGTAGGATATCATGATGTCATTTGCTCATTAGATCTCATGAGCAATTTGTAATATGCAGGACTATGATGGAGATTTTTCCGCTCACGAACATTCGATGATGCGGAGCAGTCTAAATGTCATGTCAACGCCGTCATCGCGAACGGCTCGCCACCTCCAGGACGAGAATCATATTGATCTCGACATGGAAGGCATGCCGCCCCTTAGGTTTCACTCCGGTTGGCAACTCAACAAACCAAAACTAAAATATGGAACCGTTGCCCGACGACCGTTCCCCCTTGATCTAGACCACAAAGGGCGCCCAAACAGACCTGTACAATTAGGTCCTCGTTCGGTGATACACGCTGCTCAGCAAAGCTATTGTCCTTGATTTAAAAAATTGCCTGTATGTATATATTCAATTTGAAGCACTCCAGTTCCATGTTTCTTCATTGAAAAGAAATGTCACTTAAAGAATTCGGGCCGAGTTCCCATCTTTCAGTTGAGAAAAGGAATATTCAAGCGCATACGTAAAACATGCCAAAGTGAATGAGTAGCATAAGAGCATGTTGACGACAAACGATGAAGAATAATGAAGATCATTTATTTCTAGAATAGTCTGTTCAGCATCAAATTCCACCGTTATATTTAATATACGTACTAGGATGATACCGTCGAAGCGTTGCTTGAACCACGCCATCGTGTCCTCCTTCTTGATACGATGGGGGAAACCAATCCTCGTCCTTTGCTGCCTTCGTCTAGCCACACGTGCACCTGGACGACCCATCACGACGTAGAAGTCCATTCCGAAAATACCAATGCCGGGGTCATAACGGGCACCCAAATCGATGTGTTCCTGGATACCAAAACCAAAATTCCCTGTGTCCGAGAAGTTCTTACGTCTCAGCTCATATTCCTTCACTTTCAACCCGCGTTCTAGGATCTCCTCCGCCTTGGGACCACGAATGGTAACGTGCACAGCGATCTTTTCGTTACGACGGATACCGAATGTGCGGACGGTGTAACGTGCTTTTGAAGTTACGGGTGTTTGACCAGTAAGTTGTTCTAGGACCTTTGAGGCACGAGTCAAACGATCTCCGGATTCGCCAACGGAGATGTCTGCAAAAAAGGCGATTAAATATGAGTTAGAGATCACTTCAGAGAGCATAGAACACACTAATGACAAGCTTTTCGATACGAGGCTCTTTCATGACATTAGTGGGAGTCGTCTTCTGGTCGGCCTATCACACTAGTTAGGTCACATTGCCATGAACAGCAGTCTGGACTGACCATTTTGTCGAGTGGTGGTTTGTCGCTGTTCCTACCTTGTGAGAAAGTATTTGGTGGTTCGTGCCGGAGTGTGGCTGAAACTTTATTTTCATGTCCTGCATAATACTTGGAGATTGCCGCGCATATTTGAGACTCCGCACAAAGTGCCTCGAGGCACTTTACGTTCCGCTTTATACTTGAACCTATCACTTCGATATACCCCGTATATCTTGACTATTCCTCTTACGCAACGGAGGACATATCTCCTCAGTCTACATATATGAACGCGGGCTACTACTACCGGCCGTGGCATGGACCCAGCGCTGGCACTAGTGGATTCCATTTCCGGGGCGGTTCAAAGGGTATCAATTACATACTTCAGCAACAGTTTCTATCTTCCTATTTGACGTAGATAACGGTGGCGTTGATGATTTTTTTCAAACATGTTGCATGCTCTGCGCGTTTTCAAGGTCGTGGTGGATTTCCTGATCCAGACACGGAAGTTGATCCTCCGGCCCATTTTTATATATTTTAGATGTCAAATAACACAAGATCTTGATAAAAATTGGTTCCACGATTCGGCGTTTGGAATTCCGGATTAAAATTGAATTTTCGCATGTCAAGATTGTGGACTTGAATAACATTCCATTCACGATGTGTTTGGGAAGCTTCGCTAAAACATCCTTGAAGGCTGGATCCGTTCATTCAGAGATGAATGCTGGAGATTCTGACGGCATGCAGGCCGCCTTTATATAACACGTCCAACTTGTAGGATGCGATCTGTGTCCACAACCCACTAGAACGCCCTCACTGGTTAGAAGCCTTTTTCACACATGGTTTCGTGCTGTATCTGCATTGAACAATCAAAGAATCCTGTCTCCTTACCCTGCGGTAAGCTGATTAGGCCATCTACTACCATCTATATTTCTTATGTTCCTTAGGTCATATCTTCTGCACCAACTGCATTGTAAAAGCCATCCGTGTAGTGAAGCATTCTACTAATTTTCATCCTTGTCCGGTTTGCCGCTCTGTTTATAATATCGGTAGGCATTAAGACCAAACAATGATGACGAGTAAAGCAAGATGTAAACCATGCTTTTTTTTTTGCAGCGCCGGTAAACTTGAGGATGGTGCCGCCTAATTTGCGATCATTCGTTACGCCTAGCATTCGGCGATTATATATCGATTCTCATTCGCCAGAACAAGAAGAAGAGAATCACACACTGATCACATCTACCTCGTCAGAAATTTCACGTCTTCAAGCTGAAAATCATGCACTCCGCAACCACTGCACTATGTGGCGGAGACGTGCCGAAATGCAAGGATTAGCAAATCTAAAGCTTACACATACTATCCGGGACCAAGCCTCGCAGCTTGCCCATGAACGCGATGAACCTGACAGGCGCTGTTCTCGGTTAAAACGCAAACCGGATGACGATGAGTTGAGTAGAATTTGTTTATTGGGCTTACATGATATTAATCAGTCCCTATCAGATCGCGGATTCTGGTAAACGCCACATCTTCCACTAGTCATGAATGGCCTGCGAAGACAGAGGAGCCGCTACCATCATCCATGTCTCCATTCCCTACCCCGTTCCTTTCCTTTATTCCAATGTCTTCGCGGCATTCTATCGATGAGGCCATCCCACCAAAGAAGCGCCTGAGAATCGATCCACTGCCAGAAGGTGCCGCTGAACGCATTGCTGTTTGGCAAAAGGAGGTATTAGATTCTATATCTTCACCATGAATAATCTGCTATTTATTCCATTATGTACTTTGAATTGATTCTGTTCTATTTTTGGCGTACAACGCCGCAACGTTAAGGCTGTCTGCATCTGCGGTACTTTCGCTAGCACTTGATGAACTTGAGTCTTGAACTCAGTTTATCTAAAGGGGTCTGGCACAGTGGATTACAATCATGATCAAACCAATCCTAGCACCCCATCCTTTTGATCATGCCACTGCAGATGTGATATTACGATCATCCGATAAGGAACCAGTCGACTTCCGAGTATTCAAGCTGCTGCTTTCATTGGCATCACCATTCTTCTCCGAAATATTCACTCTTCCTCAATCATCAACCCCCACAATACACTCCGATGAATGTCGTGATCCTAGCGGGCTCCCAGTCATCCAAATGACGGAAGACAGGGAAACACTCCACCATCTATTAAGCCTTTGTTTCCCTGTCAGTGTTTCCAAACTCCCCCGTTTCTCCTCTTTGCAAGAACTACAAAAGGTCATAGAAGCAACTTTCAAATTCGATATGGAAGGCTTGCAAAAGCACTTACGTGCTGAACTCATTACACTCCGGTTCATAGAGGCGCAGCCTCTACGAGTGTTCGCGATCGCATATCGATATGGTTGGGATTCGGAAGCCAGGAAGGCTGCTCGATATACCTTGAGGCACCATATGAATTCCGCTTTTGTTTCTGAGTTAGAGTACATCTCGGGTGCGACGTATCACCGCCTACAAGAATACCATCGGCTGTGCGGCGAGGTAGCCAGTTCACGAGTATCTTTGCAGCCGGTCCTCGCAGAGCATGACGATGGCTGGACATGGATAACATGCAAACGTTGCCCTGGAGCACTATCAAGAAATAGAGATTTTCCCGAGGTGAGAAGTTGGTGGGCGGGATGGATCCACAAAGTGGCAGAAGAGGTCCGAGTACGACCATGGGGTGAAACAGTGAAGAAATGGGACATCCTCAAAGATACACTGCGCCAGGCTGAAGTATGTCCAAATTGCGCGAAAAGAGCTCGTGAAGACCTTGAAACGTTCTCTCTGATGCTTGCTGTTGAAATTGAAAGAGATATCTCAATGGTGCGTTCTATAAATCCCCGCTTGCTGTGGGTCTTAAGTAAATTCATATTAGGTTGACCTCGATCTCAATTTTGATGATTGGAGTAATTGTTCGGCGACTTGACAAGAGGATATGGCTCCTAGGAGCTATCCTAGATGTATCAACAATATATGTTTCGCTAAATTTTGTGGTATGCGTAACCCTTAACGTTTAACTCTTATTCCAGCTTGAATCTCCAGCTCGTGGCTAACTCAGCTACCACTTAGTAGAAGCGATTCATCACGTCTAGGTGTTTCGGTCGCTCTTTCAATGGGAGTCCTTGCTTATGCCCTGCGGCACAGTGTCAGCACTGCCACAGCCGCTGCATCAACTGCGAGCACGTTACTACGGTGGAACGCGTTGAAACGATTCTTATCATTTTGAACTGTGTTTAAATATTGCCATCTCTTTTTTGCGGAGTTCCCGCCGCCAGCAGACCGCTGTTAGTTGTTCTTCTAATCTCTATCTACGACCAGTGTTAGTGCAGGTTTTCTACTGGCTTCCAATACTTCTGACTTACTACTAGCCTTCACTATAGCAAGCGAGACTGAAGTTGACTGTCGATTGATGCAGTATGACCCTAGAACAGATAAACGCTCAGGCCTCAGGTGATCAGGCTCCCATCCACGTTCTCCCAGACGAAATCCTTACAACGGTTTTCTTGATCAACACTTCCAAATTGGCCGAACAAGAGAACGAAAAACACCTCTACGATCCTCATCGGACGATCTTAGCGACCGCTCAGGTCTGTCAACGATGGCGCGCAGTTGCATTGAACTATTCCGTTCTTTGGAGTCGCATTATCGATTATGAACGACATTCACCGTTGTGGATAGAAACGCTTTTGGCACGTTCGGGTTCTTCGCTGATTGATGTGGGTGGGGACTCAGCTCTTGATCCTATCCGACTTCAACATCCGCGAGGCGAGCCCGTGTTGCAATCTATCTTTCAACGAATCACCAGTTTGAAAACACTTAGTTTGCAGATCCGCCGTGCCCCCTGGGAATCTATCTGCCATTCATTTCTCGGACGCCCCGTTGCCAATCTCGAGTTCCTGAACTTAATAACATCCTGCCCATTCCCCGACTGCCTTTACCCCGATCCTCTTTTCGCCGACGAAGCCCCCTGTCTGCGGCGCTTGCATCTCCAGCGATGTCTCATAGATTTCTCTTCCAGTGTTCTATCTAACCTGACTGAATTATCGGTTCGGGACGTCCTAGCACCGACCGTCTTGTCTGCATCGACGAAAACCCATCGGTTGAAAGTAGCCCCCAGCGTTGCAGGGTGGCTCCGAGTTTTACAGAACATACCTACATTACGATTCCTTACGCTCAACAGCGCCATATCTCATTTCACTGAGCAGGGGCCTCTTCCTGTCGTGGATCTCCCTCATCTTGCTTTGCTGACGATCAGTGCCAGGTTTTATCAGGGAATGTCTTTGATTGATCACCTCAAGATACCCCCTTCATGTGGAATCAGGTTCAGGTTAATGCGCAGCAGATCTACTGATGGATTGGATGGCCCTAATCTGTTATCATTCCTTTCACAACAACTCACATATTGGCCGCGAGATCATTCTGATCGTTATCTGCAAGCAAAGATTCTTAGTGGCAACAGGATCCATTTTGGAAATTCCGAGCGTGTTGGTCGCATTTTGGATATGACTGAGTCTGATGAAGTAAAGGCACACAGTCGGTTTTCAAAGGATCCCATGCTTTCGCTCGTCCTCACATTCGATTCCTCTGAGAATTCATTCGCATTCTTCAATCAACTACTAGAGTTGTATGAACCTACATTTTCGACAACGACTGCTCTCGATTTGTGGCTGGATCATGAATTCGCGGGTCCGGCTACGACAGGTGCATCATTCCCCTCCATTCACACCTTCCATTCCTTCACCAACGTGAAAACCTTGAATCTGCTGGAGCAATCTCCTCTATATCTTCTACCACTTTTCCAAACGTTTTCCCAACCTGACTATTCCCTATTCCCCGCACTGCAGTCCTTAGGCTTGACAGGGACAGACATAAGTGGTGTCGACAAAGTCTCCAGTGTGCTTATTGCATTCCTCCTATGGCGAGCCGAAGCTCGAGTACCTCTCCTAGAAATCAAAAGGTTTGAAGGAAATATATCCAAGGAGGACGCTGAGGAACTATCAAGGCTTGGAAATCTACCACTCATAGAGTTGTGGGATCCAATTTGGCAATATAATACTAGTAGGATTGAGTTGGATAGTGAGGAAGAGGCCTAACCTCTGGGAAGGAAGTTTCCATGGACAGTAATTAGCCAGGTTGAAGAACGATTTGGAATAGGAAAGGGCTGATCGAGTAAACTCTGGTGTATTTATTTATGGACATCGTATCATTTGTAATCGACCGCCGACCTCGCACGGTAGCTATTTACAATTGCTCCCCTGATCTTTAACGAAATTTCATCAACTTCTCGTCTTTCCAGGTCTTTTCTTGGAGATGACCACGGTTCAAATCAAGAGTCATCTGATAAATCTCGAGGTGATGGGGGTAATTCGGGGAAGATCCCTTTATAAATGAAAGCTACTCCGTGACTCTGGCTCTCCTCTTATACATATACACAGACGCCGTCCATTGCTTGCCTTTCGTGAGGGAATGGCCGCCCCAACTCGAGCAGTTGTTGTCGATAACAATGACAGTAGAATCAAGTACACCCAATCGTGGGTTTCGCGCCAAAGTTTTGGACCAGCCGTGTTCCCAACTCTACATATGACAACAAACGGGAGCTTGCAACTTGATTTCACTGGTGAGTGGATGACCATTGTCATTCCCATGAGAATTCCTTGCCTCAAACTTGAAATGGCCTTTAATCAGGAACACAAGTAGCGCTTTTTGGTGTCGCAAGGATCATTCAGCCCACTTGGACTTGTTCCGTCGATGGAGCAGCCATAACTCCATCGCCATCCACATTACCGGATGATAGTTTTTGTCAAGTACAAGACTTGGACGATAAGCCGCATACCCTGACGCTCAATATCACCCCTTCCAGTTACCCTTGGGTCCCTTTCGGGCTTGATTATATCTCATATACACCATCGAAGAGTCCTCCGCTGGATACCAGCTTTATCCGCGTCAGTAATGTGGATCCCGATATCCGTTACAGCTCTGGATGGATGCCCCTTGAAGATGTCTACAATACGACGAGCACACCAGGTTCATCGATGTCGTTCAATTTCATAGGTAGGATCATTAACCCATCCGTCCCTGCTTGGTCTTCCTTAATCTGACCGATCACTGGTAGGCCAATCACTCTCGTGGTATGGTTCTATACCCACCGAAACTTTCGCAAACACCACACTCCCTTCCTTTGTTACCTTTGCTGTCGATGGCGACTTGAATACTTATATGCTGACATCAGAGCCTGTTCCATTGTATCACCTTGATACAGGTTCTCTTTCCTTTGGCCCTCATTCTGTTCAAGTTACATATAATGGCAGTCAGTTATCGACGCCACTCACGTTTGCCTTTATGCTTGTACAAGGTGGCGCGCCTTCCTCTCAAACACATACCAACGTCATTATTGGTGCAATTGTCGGCGGTTCAGTGGCTGCAACAATTGCTCTCATCCTCATTGTTTTCCTCTTCATTCGATTTAGGAGACAGAGGCGGAAGACGACCAAGTCCAAAACATTTCGTCCTTCCTTTTCAAGAACTGTCTTCATTGAAACAGACCGAGCTAGCGCAATATCTACCCAAGGATTCCTCGAGTCACTTCCCCCGTCCATCGGTCATGGACCACATGACTTAGCGCCGTCGCACTATAACGATATAAAGTCTCAACCATTTTACAACTTGGGAAACTCAAATTATGATGAGCTTGACGACAAGTCATCTTACTGTGGCGGCTATCAAACCTGTGGTCAGGTTAAAGCAATTGAAGCTCAGGCATTCAGATCGGATGTACGTGACAGTTACATATGATGGCCAGTGTTAGTGTTGTCCAGGACCATAACTTGTATCATCGATGATTGCGCTATTGTTTTGTATACATAGTTCTCCAAGCAAGAAGTTCAAATTCTGTACCATATTTGAATACAGCCGTTTCAGAAATTCTTGTGCACGATCAATTCCGGTGAACAAAAGAACCTTTTAAACTCATGGTATATCGCAAGATATGAAGCAAAGGAGGTTGAAGGATGATTTGGAACGGAGAAAGGGCCGATCCAAAAACCTGACGTATGTATAACTCGTTTTGGTGTACTGGTTTGAGTGGGCCGTTGCCTTCAGGAGGCAGATCCGAGTTCCGTCAGATCAAGTGTTGAACAGACATCTTACGATACTATTAGGAAGCTCACTTATCGGCACATATATCCATTGTAACGCCAAGACCTTTATTTTAATGCTTATCCAGGAACATGCAGTTGTGGGTGGATGGGGTCGTTCGTGTTCCTCCAACTTTTTAACTGGATTCCTAGGGCTCTGTAGATGATGCCTGTTCGTTTCGAGACATTTGGTGGAATGAAAGATGCCCTTGCAGCCAAATGTCGGCACTTCTGCTGAGTTTGAAATACAATTGCCTTCGCAGATCCGAGTACTATTCAGAAGCCGACCGGCTAAACCCGCACGAATAGATGCCAACCCGTTCGATTTTGCGGGCCCAGGTTGTACAGACCGCGTTCTCAATACACTGACAACTCGGAATTTATTTATGGGCATCGTATCATTTGTAATCGAACACCGCACACAAACCAGAGCGGTAATCGCAAGAGCAGCGTAGTTGCTCTATTGATTCTTAACGAACTTTCATCAACTTCTCGGACATGCCAACAACGGTTTAAGTGAAGATTCATCTGATAAAACTCGAGGCGATGGGGTTACCCGGGGAAGATTCCTTTATAAATGATAGCTACTCCGTGACTCTGGTTCTAGCTGCTCTTATCACATACACAGACGCCATCCCTTCCTTGCCTTTCGTGAGGGAATGGCCGCCCCAACTCGAGCAATTATCGTCGATAGCGATGACAGTAGAATCAAGTACACCCAATCGTGGATTTCATGCGATAGTTTTGCATCAACCCTGTTCTCAACTCTACATCAAACAAGCAACGGGAGCTTGCAATTTGATTTCACTGGTGAGTGGATGGCCATTGTCATTCACATGAGAATTCCTTGCCTCAAACTTGAAATGGGCTTTAATTAGGAACACAAGTAGCGCTTTATGGTGTCGCAAGGACCATTCAGCCCACTTGGACTTGTTCCGTCGATGGAACAGAGATAGCCCTATCGCCATCCACATTACCGGATAATAGTTTTTGTCAAATACAAGATTTGGACGATAAGCCGCATACCCTGACGCTCAATATCACCGCTGCCAGTTACTCCAATATCACCGCTGCCAGCTACTCTTCGTTCCCTTTCGGGTTTGATTATATCTTCGGGTTTGATTATATCTCATATACACCATCGACGAGTCCTCCGCTGAATACCAGCCTTATCCGCGTCAGTAATGTGGATCCCGATATCCGTTACAGCTCTGGATGGATGCCCCTAGACGTCTACAATACGACGAGCACACCAGGTTCATCGATGTCGTTCAATTTCACAGGTAGGATCATTAACCCATCCGTCTCTGCTTGGTCTTCCTTAATCTGACCGATCACTGGTAGGCCAATCACTCTCGTGGTATGGTTCTATACCCAACGAAACTTTCACCAACGTCACGCTCTCCTCCGATGTTAACTTTGCCGTCGATGGCAATGTCTTGACTTCTCATTCCCTGACACCAGAGCCTGTTCCATTGTATCAACTTGATACAGGTCCTCTTTCCTTTGGCCCTCATTCTATTCAAGTTACATATAATGGCAATCAGTCATCGACGCCACTCACGTTTGCCTTTATGGTTATACAAGGTAGCGCGTCTTCCTCTCAAGCACATACCAACGTCGGTGCAATTGTCGGCGGTTCATTGGCTGCAACAATTGCTCTCCTCCTCCTTGTTTTCCTGTTCATTCGATTTAGGAGACAGAGGCGGAAGACGACCAAGCCCAAAATGTTTCTTCCTTCCCTTTCAAAAACTGTCCTCATTGAAACAGACCAAGCTAGCGCAATATCTACCCAAGGATTCCTCGAGTCACTGCCCCCATCCATCGGTCATGGACCACATGACTTAGCGCCGCCGCCGCACTATAACGATATAAAGTCTCAACCATTTTACAACTCGGGAAACGCAAATTATGATGAGCTTGACGACAAGGCATCTTACTGTGGTGACCATCAGACCTGTGGTCAGGTTAAAGCAATTGAAGCTTAGGCATCTAGATCAAATCTACGAGACAGTTACATATGATGGCCAGTGTTAGTGTTCTCCAGGACCATATTATCGATGATCGTGCTATTGTTTTGCATACATAGTTCTCCAAGCAAGAAATCCAAATTCTGTACCATATTTCAATACAACCGTTTCAGAAATTCTTGTGCACGATCAATTCCAACGAACAAAAGAACCTTTTAAACTCATGGTATATCGCAAGATCGCAAGATATGAAGCAAAGGGCACTTCAGCTACCCGATGAAGGCTAAAAGCATTGACCACAATGCCGCAAATATTGAACTCAAAGGCTAACGATGGCCTTCGAGTCCTAAGGAATTTCATGGGTTTACCATACTTTATACACGCTTTCAAGCAGCACGCAGAGCTTGGTACAAGTGCGTTAAAATGCGCGCTCAGACGAAAACCAATCGGATAACTTGAATGCGACACGTTTCACGAAATCCGGATGTTATTTCAATTTTCTTGAAGGGGTTGGTTGAGTGCATGGGTTGACAACGTCGCCCCTGCGACGTTTCAGGATGCTCGTCAACAAATGCATAGACAGCCACCCAATTTTTACCTGTGAGATTCTGGCGTTGTGTAGTTGGAATCCGCAGATGTGCGAAAGTCACGGGTACATCTTTTTCAATTCTGGGCGCCTTTTACTCCCGTAGTCAGACTATATTACGTGTCTTTTTTTACAGTCATGTGAACGACACTTATAATATAGTTCTGATCAGATTTGACGCGCGCCCCAACTGCGAGCACGTTACTACGCTGGAACGCGTTGAAACGATTCTTGTCAAGAGCTCCCACTGTCAACAGGCCACTGTTCGTTGTCCTTTTAACCTCTATCTACCAACCAGTGTTAGTTCAAGTTTTCTACTGGCTTCCAACTTCTGACTTACTAGCCTCCACCATAGCAAGCACGACTGAAGTTGATTTGTCGATTGACGAGGTATGACCCTAGAATAGATAAATCCCCAGCCCTCAGGTGACCAGGCTCCCATCCAGGTTCTTCCAGACGAAATCCTTGCAGCGGTTTTCTTGATCAACACTTTCAAATTGGTCGAACAAGAGAGCGAGAAGCACCTTTACGATTCTCATCGGACGATCTTAGCGACCGCTCAGGTTTGTCAACGATGGCGCGCAGTTGCATTGAGCCATTCCGTTCTTT
>MU130379.1:653416-752742 GCA_015039465.1 Phlegmacium glaucopus
GTTACATATAATGGCAATCAGTCATCGACGCCACTCACGTTTGCCTTTATGGTTATACAAGGTAGCGCGTCTTCCTCTCAAGCACATACCAACGTTATTGGTGCAATTGTCGGCGGTTCAGTGGCTGCAATAATTTCTCTCCTCCTCCTTGTTTTCCTGTTCATTCGATTTAGGAGACAGAGGCGGAAGACGACCAAGCCCAAAATGTTTCTTCCTTCCCTTTCAAAAACTGTCCTCATTGAAACAGACCAAGCTAGCGCAATATCTACCCAAGGATTCCTCGAGTCACTGCCCCCATCCATCGGTCATGGACCACATGACTTAGCGCCGCCGCCGCACTATAACGATATAAAGTCTCAACCATTTTACAACTTGGGAAACGCAAATTATGATGAGCTTGACGACAAGTCATCGTACTGTGGTGGCTATCAAACCTGTGGTCAGGTTAAAGCAATTGAAGCTCAGGCATCCAGATCGGATGTACGTGATAGTTACATATGATGGCCAGTGTTAGTGTTGTCCAGGACCATGACTTGTATCATCGATGATTGCGCTATTGTTTTCAAGTTGTAGTTCTCCAGTTTCAAATCATGTACCATAGTTGAATACAGTTGTTTCAGAAATTCTTGTGCACGGTCAATTCCGGTGACAAAAAAACCTTTTGAACTCATGGTAGAACACAAAGACTAGTAACGACGGCCTTCGAGTCTTAGGGGATTTCATAGGTTCGCCATACTTTAGACAAACTTTCAAGCAGCGCGCGCCGCGCAGGGCTTGGTACCAGTGCTCTCTGGCCTCGTGACAATGCGCGCTCAGATGTCAAAACTTACTACTTAGATGCACATTCCCCGAAGACGTGATTTCAATTTCCTTGAAGGGGTTGATTGAGTGAAACTCAATGCATACGTCGCCCCTGTGACGTTTCAGGATGCTCATAAACAGTCATCCAATTGTTTATTCTGGCGTTGCGTTCCGCAGATGTCTTGGATCGTGCGAAAGTCACGGGTATCTGGGCGCCTTTTATGTAAAGTATGCTTGCAGCGGACTTTGGAGTATGACCTCCGAACTCCGCCATTCACCGCAGCCAGCCGTGGCGCTGTGAGCTACTGTGAGTGCGTACCTCCAGTAAATACAGGAGAATTCAGGATGTATTCAGTGGGCTTCCGTTGTTCATTGGGGCTGTGGGCATTGAGACGACACTCTGGCAATCACCGAACAGATGTTGCCGCAATCACTGTCATATGATATTACTGATGCTTATACGTTTCGGTTGCACCTCTCCTTGCTGGTTCCGGCCTCATGGTTATTTACGCATTACAACTGTATTGGATTCATGTTGCCAGGAAATCATTGCGCAGCAATTGGCAAGTATGAATTAGCCAGTAGACCCTTCAACAGAGTGCTCGGCAGCAAGTATGACGCGTCTGACAACTGGGTCGATGCATAAAATGACAAGTCCCGATTTTGATTCAGAAAGATCAATTGCCTCTGCCTTAAATCCCCACCTTGATACGATACACATGCTGCCGGTACTCATTGTAAGCTTTGCAGCAAGATGCGACTGAACCAGCCTTCTAAATGTTTTTTTTTGTAGGTTGGCGCTGGTCCTGCCGGCCTTGTCCTTGCTCTGTCACTGCGAAAGAATGGTGTACCAGTTCGTATAATCGATAAGGAACCACTTCCTCGGCTGGGTGAACGCGGCGCTGGAGTCTCTGTATGTACACATATCGTTTTTCTCGCAGACATATTAGCCTCACATTTCTTTACAGCCGCGCTCGCTTGAGCTTCACCATATACTTGGAACCATTTCCGATGTCATTAGCACTGGAAAACCACTCCCTCATTTCAGGGCGCACAATCCTGTCGATAACCAGCCGCCCAAGATAACCGAAATGATGCCATTCGTTGAGCCAACGGTTCATACTCCTTACGTGCGTAACTTTTTTCCTATCTTTCGGGCCTTCTGATGCTAAGACACCAATGAACAGTCTAACCATGTCATGTTAGGGCAACACCACCATGAACGCATTTTTCGATCATATCTAGAGAAGTTGGGTACAATGGTGGAATTTGGATCCGAACTGAGAGGATTTGAGCAATTTGAAGATCATGTCACCGTCAAGATCGTTCGTCGCCTTCATGGAGAAGAATCAGTGGAAGAAACACAGGTTCCTTGGCTGATTGGCACGGACGGAGCGCACAGCATTGTCCGTAAGACTCTTAACTTGTCTTTCCTAGGAGAAACACGCTCCGGTGATGAAATGGTCGTTGGTGATATCAAAATCAAGGAGGGACTTAGCCGTGAGGTCCGTGAAATTGTTATTTTAAACTATCTTTCATTCAGGCTAATTATACCTTTTTGTGCAGTTCTGGGCCAAGTGGGCCTTGTCGTCAAACACGTACGTAAGGTTCTCCGTCGTATATTCCACTTATATTTATCTATCTGTGAATAGGGCCATGTTACGTCCCTCGGGCCAGGATGAAGATGTCTTTAATTTCGTTTTAGCCGGTCCCGACGTCGATAATGACAAGGCGGCAACCAGTCGCGAAGAACTCATTAAAGCTTTCCACGCGATTTCGGGAAGAACAGACATAGTCTTTGGAGACCTCATTTGCATTGCGAAATACAGGTTAGAGTGACCTTGTGTTATTTATTTACTCGAGCTGACGATCTTTGTCCATAAGACCGAACATCCGTATGGTTCAAACGCTACGAGTCGGAAGAGTGTTTATTGGGGGAGGTCAGTTTTTTCAGTCTGGTTCTGTTTCTGGACTGATCATCTCCTATGGCTCTTGTAGATGCCGCCCATTGCCATACTCCAGCAGGAGGCCAGGTATGAGGGATTCTTCGCGTAGGGATTTATTTACTAATAGTCAATTCAACTCTAAACAGGGAATGAATTCCAGTATGCAGGATTCTGTGAGGCTCCTTTGCGACTTCTGTCATCAACTTATCTAACATCTTCCCAGTTCAATTTAGGATGGAAATTATCGCTTGTATACAAAGGTTTTGCATCGGCCGCCCTTCTCGACACGTACCAAGAAGAACGTATACCAATTATTGCTGAAATGCTTAACAAGACGACAGAGCTTTTCAACCAGGTGGTGAAATCGGGACTCGATTTCGTGAGACGAGACAATATGAACCAACTAGGAGTCAGCGTCCGCGCAAGCTCCATCATTTTCGACGAAAATGTACGCGACCCAGCTCTCAAGGTCTCTGGGTACAACAAAGACAGCGAAACTGCCGCGTATCCCGGTGACAGAGCCCCCGACGCGCCGTTATTAGTTGACGTGACCGTCGACCATAAATTCGACAGACTCTTCAACATTTTCTCACCATCTCATCACTCCGTTCTTGTCTTCGCCCAGAAATACGAGGAATACGCAGCACTGTCAAGCGTTATCGACCGACTGCCTGGGAAGACTGTCCGTAGCGTTCTTATTCTTCCACAAGGATCAGAGCTAAACGAAAGTGGTGATGCAATTTACGATGAAGTCGTCATCGACTCTGGAGGCCATGCTTATACAGGCTACAGTCTACAAGGCGACCAGTCTTGCATTATCGTTGTGAGGCCAGACGGTGTCATTGGGACGCGTGTCCAGGAAGTTGCTGGGGTCGAGCGTTATTTTCAAAGCATTTTTTTGATGTCGTAAAACGACCCCATGGCTCCCGAGCAATAATCTCTCTAGATTCTTAATTTCTAATACCCACGACCTTCTGGTAGATGTACCAAATATCTCGACTTATTGTTTTCTCTAGTTGGCAGGAATGTATATACCTTTTCGTCATTGTCCTCGTAAATCAAACTCTAAGGTGATCCATGTTCCACTGGCTCGTACCTTCTGTTATACAGTCGGGCACTTAAGAGAAACGGGCACCTTTCCCACCCCAGTAAAGTAAACACGACACCGAGTTTGTAATGTCTGCATGGAGCTTCGCTCCCTAGACCTAAATTGACACCAAAAACAAAAACAAAAAAAAGAGGTGATCCATAATATCTACATTAAACGGGCAGTCGAAGGCCTCAACTAAAGATTCTGTCGGTGGTTAATACCCCCCCTCATAGGACCCACACAGAATAATATATTTACTAATACTCGTGTTTACAAGCCACTGCATCATTGATGATGGCATTATCACGCCTACTCCATTGACTTTTACAATAATGGCAGCCTATTCCATTCCTAAATATACACACAAGCGCCTATCATATCAAAAAATTCATCGAAAGCGTACTACATGAAAGGGTAAGTCCACATTTAAAAAAAAAAAATCAAACGGTTGATCAATCAACGATATCAATCGGCTTTAGCTTGAACATAAGTATGGAACTGCCTGCCGCGATGAACCGGAACAAAATATTCTCTAAAGCTAATGTTTTCAATTCTATAAAAAAAAAAAAAATCTAAGAAAGATATTATATGGATCGAGGGAAGTTTGTGAACACATACGATGCATTATCTGGAACAAGATCTAGTTTCCGGAAGACGGTACCCAAGATAAGATAAAGTTCACACCAAGCGAGACTGCAGGGGAAAGTGATTTAACTTGAGAATACTGAGGGTGGGATAAGATGGTTTCTGGATAACGTACTTAATACCCAAGCAGCTCCTAGGACCCTTGGAGAAAGATACGAGATATTTTTCAAGCTCGCTAGAATCTTCCTGAAGCCATCTTGAGGGATCGAAAGCTGTAGGGTCTGGAAATATCTCTGGATTTCTATGCAGAATTGTCGCCCCCATCGAAACGACCGTCTGTCAGATTAATTATTAGGTCGACGACTTTCTGAATAGTAACATGTTTTTCTCACCCCAGCAGGAATCATGACTCCACTAATTTCAGAGTCTACAGGACCAACGACGCGGGGTAACGGCGTTACCACACCATGGGCCATCCTAAGTGATTCTTTGACGACCGCCGTCTGCGAATGATCAGTTACTGAGATTGATAGATATATTGGAAGAAGCTCACGAGGTATGATACTTTTTCCAAGGTTTCATAGCACGCTGGGACGTCTTTATCTGGCCAAGCCAGTTTCAATGCAGCGGTAAGTGTATCATACACATGCTTGTTGCTCAAGATGTGATAGGCTGCTACAGTGCATGTGTTTCCGACGGTGTCGCTACCGGCGAAGCGCATGTAGAGGCCCTCGTCGAGGAGCCACTCGCGGGTGATAGGAGGGAGCCGGGGATTATCAGGCTGAGGAGTCAAAAAGTGGTGGTATATGGTTTCGTGATCGACATTTTGCAAAGACGTAGGATCCTTAAGAATTTCATCGATCTGTGCGCCCATTTGTTTACGTTGATCGAGAATTCCCTTGGTACTAGGCCGCAAGACGGAAGCGAAACTTTCAGGAACGCCAAGTAACAAAGTCTTAACCAGCGGGAAATGTTTAAACACCCAGATCATAGGCAGGGTATGATCCATAGCGATGAGAACTTCATTTTGAAAGTCTTTGGAATCGAGAGCGTTTGAGGACTTTGCAAAACAATATGATGTGATTACCTCCAAGCTTGTAGCTCGAAAAGCCATGTCCAGATTGGCCGGTTTCTTTGCATGCTGATATTCCAAGAGCCGGGAAATCAGTAGGTCAATCTAAAAGTTCCAAGCTGGAATTAAGACACTGTCGCGAATAACCGAATGCGGGTTGACTTACTTTTCCCTGGACAGTCCTCTCTAATTTTAAAATAGCTCGTCTCGAGAAGAAGGGTCCAATCAGGTTTCTCCTTTGCATGGCTTCGTGGTGATCGTGCATGGCGAAAACAGATAGATCTGTAGAGAAGCAAGCATACAGTTCTGGTTGCTTCTGGTGCCTAGTCCCCATGCCGTAAATATCGTTGTATGCACGGGGGTCGCTGAAATGAAGCTAGTAACTCAAGTCTCAGTTTGATCCGACGACAAAAGGCAACAAAAGCTCTTACCTCATTAGGTCCAATCCTAACAATCGTTCCTGAAAGCATTTGAAAATATAAGAAACTTAACACTGAGGGGAAAGGGAACATGCTCACCGTAAGCACTGTGGAGGTATCCGAGATGCTCGGCCCACCCGCCATCCATAACGATGTCATAATAAGTCTTGTACCACAGGGTCGAAGCAGCAAGTAAGGGACCAGGATACCTTGAAAGGGGGTGGAGATAGAGACGCTTAACAACTTTGGCGACAGTTCCTAACACTAGGGAGATCGCTAGGCAGACAGCCGCATTCATAGCAAGACTAGTGAAATGCTCCATGATTGGTTTGATGGGCAGACAGATGCTATCTAAACTGTGGGCGGTCCTTTTGTACCCATTTGAAGATGACTTTATCCAAGAGACTTTCCAGTAATAGGCATGAAGAAGCACGATTGCGTTCAAACCTGATATAGGAAATAAATGCAGGGGATTCAGGGTTAAAAAATGCAGGCGCTGAGAATCGAGTAGTTCCCATTCCAAGATACATGCAATTGATTCATCCAGGATTCAGTTACTTGACTGAAAATTATCGAGATATGGTTAGGAAGGAAACACGCTTACGAGAGGATCTCTTCTTTACCAACTCACCGGAACGATTCAGGATGTCTCTCAATCCCAGAGAAGAGGATGAGAGTTTGACCTCCATGTAGTACCTTTTGGATATCCCCTTTGCGCCGGGTGCATCGTTACTGACCTTGTGGGCCAGATAATAAGGATGTCCTCGCAATTTCCTAGATGTTTCAATTGGCAACTGAACTCAAGGGCAAGTGGTACCATACGATGCGACCGGAATCTTGAAGCCGACATCTTGCAAACTTAATATTGTACTTGCTGTTTCCGTCATAGTTAGAAGCTTAAACGACGTGTCATGGAATCCTGCTTTAAAATGAACCGATGGAAATGAAGAGGTCTCTATCAGCAATTCTATAGCACAGACTTACTTTCATGATCATGTTCAAATGCGTTTCGACGCAATTGTAGACATAGTGTTTGGGTAGCAACAACACAGATTTGAATTCCAGGCTCTGCATTCTCGATCGCTCACTAGGATGAGATGCTACAATGAAAAATCCGTTTGAGCAAAGGTCTTGCGTGGTCTCGCATAGAGAAGACTGATGGAGCAATGCTTCGAGAAAAATTGTTGACAGTACATTTTGGCAAGGAAAGTTCTTGCTGCCAGGATATGTGTCGGTCCGGGTATAGCTTTTCGTGGTTATGACATGCATTGTCATGCAAGCACAATAAGAGGTTAGAAAAATGTGGCGCCGTCATCCACTGGTAACTCGTTTGTCAACTGCGATAATGTAGGCCTATCCCGTTTGGTACGCGATTAGCTGAAACAACTACGTTAACAAAACAATCCTTTTTGAAAGATAACTACTAATTAAATTTGACCAAACGATTTGAAATAAGGGAGACATACCGCCGTGTGGCATCTTGATCCGCAACTCTAACAGATAATCTGATGTCTCTTCTGTTGAGGACAATACTTTATGGGCATAATCACTTTCAAGGCGGACAGTCCTCTTTAATGCCGTGATAAATCAGCAGCAGCTATTATGCAACCAAAATAGACAACCGAAATGTTGGCAGTAGCCTGATGCAGAGAGGACACTGGAAGGGCTTAAAAAGTGATACAATTTCACATGCTGCTCGAGGCCAGGGTATATTCGTATTCGCAAACTTGATGGTTCCAGATAGAATGCCGTAAATCGGGCCTTGCGGTGAAAATCATGAGGACAGAACCCTAAAACTGCTTTGAGAGAATGAGGAAGTTTATATCGTATCTTATCAGTAGACGTACGGTGGTATCGAGCGATATTGTCATATTGAGTTATCCCAAATACGTTTCCTTGTGGATTTCCAGCCGTGTCTCTGCTGATTATTCAAGTACTGAGCAAAAACTCACAAAGCGCTCGCTGTGACATCGCGCACTTACATCCGACTGTAATACTTATAGCCTAGTCCCACATAAGCAACTTGGTCGAGGACCCCGAAAATCGGTGAAGGTGTACAACAAAAAGAGCATCGACACGTGATTGCAGTCTGGTTACCGATTTCAATTGGCGTTCACGTTGGATAACCATTTAAACGGATTCATGAACGCCTAGCACTAAGAGGAAATGAAAGAGATGGAGGGACCCAAGATTTGAAATGGAAGCAATGGAGGGTAAGCGCTACTCTTTAAATTGACAAAAAAGAAAAAAAAAAAAGAAAAAAAAAAGAGCTAATCTAGTAACAACTTTATCTTTCTCTGTGATCTGTCGAAACAAGAATCTCAGGCCTTCTGACGGCCTTCATCGAAAGCCTGGCCATTTGGATTTTTTCTTTTGCAAGAGCTTTCCAAGACAATACTTATGTCCAGCAATTTTTCGTTCGCCCATCATAATCTACCTTGTGACAAAAATCGCGATGGCGTTATCGGGGGATCCTCTTGGCAGGAGCTAGCTATCTAAGCGCCATCCGTCCATGGCAAGATGTCTCTGCTGCATTGCTACCTTGATTGCGGTGTTGGAAGTGTTGGAACCGACGCAACGGTTCCGAGGTCAAAAGAGGAGCCGAGGACAATACGGTCCAAGGCCCTCCGGAGCTTCATAGAGTCCACATGGCGCACTTGGCGCAGATCGTTCTCGAGTTTATTAACTGTCAGTATATCACTTCCCAAAATCTTTCCTATCCCTTTGCAGATACCAAAATTCCGTAGTTGTATTTCACTGCAGAAACTTGTAGTACATAAAGAACGTCGTATCGCAAATACAATGATCATTCTTGTTCATTCTCTCGTTTCTACATGCGGTACTAATGAAATTTCCGCCAATGATTTTGATCTCTATCGGTCATTACTGAATATTACAAACAAAGGAAGACACCCGACAAGTCGTTTCAATTGTTGGCTTTGAATTTGTGGGCTATTCACATCTTTTAGCGCTTTCTAAGCCGCCTTGTGCTAGTCCTATGGTTACCGCGCCCCCCCCAAGCCTGGTGACCTTATATTAGGCCCTATGCCACCGCCCTCGTGTTCCCGGCCCAGCGTTAGAAGCCTTCTTAAACACAAATTTGATGCGGTAATTGTTTTTAGACATCAGGAAAATAGCACGCTGTAGCAGCTGGATATACCTAATGTCTAGGGTCTACCGGAAAAACAAACTAAGCTTATTTGGCTAGTAACTAGGAAATGAAGAGATAGGGGCCACAGTAGGAGCTTTCTGACGCACAGACAGATGCAAAAATGTTTACAGTTTCAATTGTGAATTCGAATTGGTAAACCTCACCCCCCCATCCCATCGATGATCGATGATCCCTCAAAATTGGAACCCTTTTTACGTTTATGCGTGATCATTACATAATACCACACGACCCAAGATAATGAGTGCCACAGGATAATAATATATATGAGTAAGTCGTCAATCAATACAAATAAAAAAAGACTACGAATTTTATTAGTCTAACTACGGGAGTCTAGGATGATAATAAGGGCAAGCCGCCTACGTCATCTGAACAACTTGCCACAGAAATGGCCTATCCCCCCGGCTTATCTTTTGCTTATCTTTGTGATCTCGGAAAGACCTCATCTTCTGCATTTGAGTTTTGTCTAAACATGGGGGCTGTAGAGCCATATTTTTGGTTTCTTAGGGTCAGTCAGCCGGAATAGATTCCATGGTTTCAAAGACCTTCTAGTAATCTTGACTGTTTCCTGGGAGAACTTAATATAGCTAGTTATAGATGTCTCTGAACAGCAAAAAGCTGCCCTCAGTCAGTAAGTTTCAGAGGTCCGTTTCCGCAAATTTTTTGCGAACAATTGTTCAAGGCCTCCGGACTAAGCTGCCAGCTTGAAAGCTTTGAAATTCGCATCCAAACTTCGATAGACAAATTCCAAGAAATTGCCTCTTCCCACCTTTTATCAGGGCCCGGGCCGCCGGGGTCCTGGTCGATACAATGGGTATATCAATATGGTCCCTCCTTTCATAATCACCAACTGTTACTTCAAGTTGAAACGTGCTCCTTGTCGAATTGCAAGCCCTTTTGTGCGTCATAATCCAAAAAAACGTCATTGCCAATCCATTTCACACCTTTTGGAAGATTTCCGTAGAACTTGGACGTCTTGTCCATGGATATTGTCGGAAGTGTAAGGGTCCCGATCCATTCCTACGTGCATTTATGTACTGGCATTTGGCACCTTTGGATCTAAGTGTCCTGAATTTTATGACTCTGCGCAGACAGCGGAAGCGCTGCGACTCGCATATGCTAACCTAGTAGCCTGGAGGACTCAGACTGGCAGCTTAAGGAGAATGCTCACTATGAAATATGGGGACTTTTGCAGCCTCCAAGCGCCGGACCGTGATATTTAGTGGTTGTTGTTTTACCTCAACAATTTGCATTTGCACAGATGCTGCGACCTGGTCGGATCTGGGACCGTACTACAACTGTCAATGGCCAGATTACTTAGTGCATAAAAGGGAAGATCTTCGCTGATCCTCGGGCAGTTCCATGTTGATCATGTCAATGCTGATCCTGAGTGTGTCACTGATAAAATTCAAATCTAGGACCTTGACTTCAAAAACATGAGGTACTTCACCTAAGCACTAAGACAGAGGGCCTGACCGTAACATATAATTTAAATTTCACCTTTTTGAGAAACAAAAGGCAGGGCAATCTGAATTGTACTAGTGGCACCACTGGCACACTGGCGGAACGATCGAGTCCAGCCTCTTCGGAATTTTTAAGAACTCAATAGAATGCCCTGTAGGCTCGGGATTACGGTTGAACTACTTCAAATCTGAGCGCTAATCCGTCCGGCCTATGTAATGGGAGTCTGAAGCCTGAGAAAAGCGTGTCAACATTCCGTCAGCTGAGAGTCGTCATGGTACGCTTGTTACGAAATTTTTAAAGGAGTCCCCTTGGTTGAGAATTGAGAAAATATGACAATATTTATCAAAATTCCGTGTCGATGGCCGATTCTGAAGAGCACAGCTTCGCGAAATCAAAAGTTGACAAAGGAAAGTGTTATCATTACTGTGACCGTGACTAGCAACTTGCAGCGTGATATTACAAATATACTTCGAAATGCCGGCTTAGTTGCTGACCGAAGTGCGCCGAAACGTGGGGTGGAAGCAATGGACCTTATCAGTGCCTTATATATCGATTGTTCCGAAGTTGCCGAAACTTCAAAATGAGATATTCAAAGTGGGGTAGATAGATAGTATACTGGCCGTCGTATATCTCATCTAATCAATTGTTCCAAAAACCAAACCGAACATTTTAGGTAACACTGTTGTTCTTGTAATGTTCTTTTGTATCCCAGTACGGCCCGGCGGCATTGTCAGTAGCATAACATGACCTAAAAAAAAAGTGCCAGCTGAGTAGCGAAAGAAAAAAGGTGAAATGTCGACCGATATCCAGGTAGCTTGGCCAAACTTTATCCTTGAACATTTGAACGCTGGGCAGGACGTCGCAGTGATGTAGGAGCCTCGGCGTGCCCGTCGCCCGAAGTGATGTATTTTTGTTGTATTTACGTAACCTGTGGGATTCAACAGTCACGGAATGGGACCATTGTGCTGTCCTTACTGTCCGTTCTTTTTATCCTTTTTGTACGGCCATTAAGCAGCATAGCCAGTTCAAGTCTGAACGTTAACGATCCCTCACGATCCCTCGCCCATAGGAACTCCAGAAAACCATCATTTTTTATGGCCCAAGCTTTATTTGACGAACACCCGCTAGGAGACTATCTGCGAGGTTCGTACCTTCCAATCTATTAAAGCGATATAAGAACATATAGTTATTGGCAGACCATGGTGAAACGCCGTTGTTGATACCCGGTATATGCCCAACATTGGAGCAGGAGCTTGTTGACTTCAATATCAACAACACCAGTATTGAAGAACATTCTGATGCTGATGAGGATCATAAGAAATGGCCCCCGCGGGCTCTACTTGACTTCATTGAGGTGAGTCGACTAATACATTCCTTACACCGCCCGTCCCTCAATAGTCATTCCGACTAACTGTTTGACTTTCAGTTTCTCCAGACTGTTATATCCTCAGTTCAAGCAGATACTCCAAGTCCTTTTGTTGAGAAATTCAAGTACAATGTTATCTCATCATCCCTCCTTTCTCCTTCCTTGCCAACGCTACATTCTCGACGTTCTTCAAAATCTCTGTCAATACCTGGCAAACTTCTTCATAGCAGAGCGTCTAGCATGGATATTGACCATGATATCCCCATAACTCCAGTACCACCCTCCGAACCATCTTATGGAATGATAACTCTTTCGACAGCCTCAGTGGTCGCTCTTTTCGCTACGGGATACCCTCTTCTTGCATTGATCGCCTTAACGGTTACGTTGCTTCTCGTGTATAATTTTCTTTCTACGACAGACTCACATCAGAGTGATATGACACCCGTACGTGTTATATCGTTTTGTTTGCAATTCTTCTTTTGCTGATGCATGTTGTAGTCATTTAATGCACTAGACGAGTTGATTCAAGCGAACCAGATATGGGAGTCAGTTGTCCAGGATGCAGTTTCTCTGTTAGAAAGCAATGAGAGGACATCGTAAGTCTTGTCCTGTATGCTTCTTTTCCAGGACTGAGTAGTTATTCTAGCCTCCTACACAGTCCCGCAAATTCACCAATAACTCCTTCACAAGTTCGTGTTGCCCTACATTCCTGCTTGCAAACGACGCATATACAATGTGATAACATTCGTAATATATTCTCGGCTCTAACATCTCCTGCAGAGTTATCGCAACTCTCGGAGATGTATGCACAATCTCCAAGCACAGCAGGTTTCAACCCTGATTTAAGTTCACGTCCCTTTTCATTTCCACAATCACATTCAAAAACATCTCCGGACGTATTCACTACGCCGGACAGTAAAAGAAACACATGGAGCGGTTCCTATACGAGCCTGGCTTCCGCCGGAAGCCCAACTCATTCTATAAATAGACGAAGGGATAGGCGTCGAACAGGTATACCAGATCTTTTTGGTTCAAGCCCCATTAGCGCACCTACTACCCCTGAAGTGATTATTTCACGAGACAACATTTCAGATATCCCAGAATTTGACCCAAGTATGGAAGAAGAAACTATGGCTAACCCCAGTCTTACTTCTTCGGAATCGAATCACTTCGGCGTCGCCGCTTTGGAATTACAACGCAAAAGGAGAAGTGGGGGGTTGGAAACATTACGAACATTTACAACTGCCTATCACCCTTCTAATCAAAGTTCACGGGACGCAAGGAATAGCACATTCGTGTCACCAACGCCCAAATTTACCAGTCTCCAACCCGCACGACACCCTCTATCTCTCTCAGCCTTGAAACATGCGGTTCAATGTGCCATCGCTGCCAAGAGATATACATGTTCGCACCTGCTCGCTCTCAGATTCTCAGACGAAGAGGATGAAGGCTATTGGGAAGATGTCAGGAGTGTTATGGGTTTGCTGACCAGTACGTTCGCTGATGCTTCCTCAAGACTTTCGGAGGCTTTGGACGAAGCAGAGGAACAGAGACTGCAAGACCAAAGTCCAATACCTCCTCCCGTGCTTCTGAGTTCCGAAGATGAAACGATTTTTGGGATCCAGCAAAATCCGAGTTATAAGCCGTTTAAGATAGATGCCAGAGTCTCATTCGCCCCAATGCCGAACCATATATCACGGTTTGCAGCTCATGTCGCAGCTATCGGTTCTGCGCTGGATGACGCTCGGGATCATTTGGAACAGTGCGTTTCAGCTCTCAAAGAGGATTCGTCCCCTACCTCTAGTATTTCTGGCTCCTGGCAAAGATCGCAACGTTCAAGAAATTTCTCGAAGATACCTGTATCAGCACCGAAGGCGGAGACAGAGGTCCCTATGGCGTTACAGGCCTATGAACGACTTCGTCGCGAACTTGGATTGGCATTGCGGGAATGTGAGAGAGGTCGCGATCGTTTATTAGAAATTGTCAATCCACTTGCACCCAGCGACGAAGAGGAATTCGATGATCTTCCTAGTCTAGGACACGACTTAAGTGACGATTCCGACAAAACTGATCCTGTTTCGCCTCCTCCTGACGATGAGAGTGACGTGGCTGCTTTGATCCACGCTGGCAAAGGTTCAACTACTATGGTGGGGAGTGATACAGGAGGAACGTTAATTGACGATGCAACTTCTCATCTTCTGCTGACGGCGACGACGAAGCATTTGCCAATGCCGGGTATTGAAGAGGTATTTGAGGCTGATATGGGCACTAAAGCTGTTTTCTCGAGAGAGAGGCCTAAATTGACGAGGGAGGAGCGAATCAAGGCTGCTAAGGCACGAAGAGAAAGCGGGCTTGGGTTGGGTATTGCATTCGGTGGTGGAGCTGATGGAGATGGCCATATAGAGCCGCAAAAAGTGGGGGGTATTGAAAAATGGGGTCCTGGCGGAGAGGTCGTTCAGGAACTGAAGGACGTTATTTGGAAAGTCAGCGAAAAGAGACGGAAGATGGCAGATGCGCAGGCTTTGAACCCTTCATAGCATTTGGCCTTGTCCCTCACTCGGTCCTCTATCTATGCTATACCCCTATCGTTTGTGATGTTTATTTTTTATTTCAACAACATTTTAAGACCTTGTGTCGCCATATATACACATGTCAAACCTCACTCTTTTGTTTCTTTTTTTTTTTGCATTCGACGTTACGCCCGTTTTGCAGCATAAATTGTAATTCGTAAATTATCTTAGTCTAAGTTAATAACACTTTTCATCTAGATGCTTCAAATACATATTATCATGAATGAAAAGGCTTTTGTGCTCAACTGCCCGCTTCTGACGTGCTGGATCAGAGAGTGAGTGAAAATTTGTGTCAATGATGGATGAAATTTCAATCATAGACTCGATTACCACAAAATGTAATCATGATCATAATGAGATATCCCGCTAGTTCTATCAGAAGCCCCACTTCTATGCGTGTCAAAAATGCATTATTCAGCTCTGTGCCATCGGGAATATCGCCCTCAGGAACTTGATGCAAACCCTCAGCCGACCTACTACGTAGTCCCCCCACTTCATCTCCGAGATTGTGACCCAGACCCCTGTGAAGCCGCCGCTGTCGTCGCAATGAACCGGTCCCCACTGAACTGCAAGTATTTACACTAACTCGAGTAATTGAACCGAACTTTTTCTAGATTTCCTCGTGGAGAAGACGTTGAGCGTTCTAATTCGATGCGTGCCAGTGTGATCCATCTTATATAAAAATAGAAGAGGGTTTTCAATCTATCGAAGGCGGGGGGTGGCGGCTCTGCAAAGAAAACCAAAAATGCTGCCGCTGTTATCGAGTTCGACCTACCCAAATGGCATTAAGAGACGAATACTTGTGCTGCCTGAAATCTGGAAAGTTGAATTACCCAGTGGCGAAGTCCAAGGGCCTTCAGGAAGGGGATAGTAGGTGAAGTTGATTTCGTATTGCATCGAAGAGTCTAGATCAGAACCTGTATAATGGCTCCAGGACAATGATTTGCATCCAACAGCGTTGTAACAAACGGTTTTCTCAGCTGAGAATTCCACCCGTATTGGCGTATTGAGGGACAAGGGAGTCAGAGATGGCGTCAACGATGGATAGAAACGACATAACTACCCCTTGAACCTGGGTAGTACATAGTACTACCCGGACATAGCAAAGAATTGACTCTCAAATGTAGATAAAATGGAATCTTCCCAGACCCCAGTTCCAAAGCTTGTAACTCTCGTGCAGTAAAATGCCTCAAGAGCATTTATTCCGCGTCTTCAGAACAGATCCAAAGACTTTGCAGACAAAGTATTAATATGATCTGAATGTATACGAGTCAAAATATGAAGCAGCGGCGATGCGTTTGGATCCTCAGGCCTCAGTATTCAGTGATTGGCTGGCGTTGCAAAATCGTCAACCCTAATGCTGTGGCAGAATGCAGCAGTTATAGGCCGTTCCTCCGGATATGTGGTATTTCTTTCGCAATATATATGGAGGATGGCAACGGCGTCTTGACTTGGGGTCAAGCTAATCAATGGTCGTGTCCGTGCCAATATGATCAGAGAACCAAGTCAGGAAAGGTTGACCCATGACCGACGCGTCAAAACTGCATGGTCACGGTAACGTGACTTCACTAATTCGCGTCGCGCTACTTCAAGTTCTTGGAAAAACAAGTTGTTCAACCAATGTTCAACTCAAAATTTCGTATATCTATAGAAAACAGGTACAAGATTTCACGCTATTTGCCCAGAAATATTATCGCAGTCATTACAGAAACATTTCCTATCACAGCATGCTTGCATAGGCCTCGGCGATCAGAGGTTGAGATTGATTGGAGTGCAACCGAGCGCCACAACACCGTTCTAAAATAATGTTGAGAAAGAGGAATCAATATTTTTGTAAGAACTTTCTTACGAATGAGTTGTTGGTGCAGCAAACAGCCTGATCATTGCAGCTGGTGCCGCTGACGCCCACGACAGTGAGGGGCGAACAGGTAACTGTTTTATTACAGTCATGTGAGATCAAGACATCCAAAAATCTAGAAATAAATGCTTACGACCAACAAGGCCAGTGACGGAGCCTACGTTAATACCCAATAGACACACTTACAGTTGATGTGGAGTCGCAGCACTGGAGAGAGCCACTGTTGCATTGGTTGTCGCCATCGGTACGAGGAAGGACGGTGGCGGTCGCAAGGAGAGGGAGAGCGAGAACAAAGACAGAGGCAGCACTAGCGAACATCTTGAATTCTTTGTAGGGTAGAGACACTGTTTGGAAAGTAGAACTGAGGCTTGTTCAACTGCAGAATTTACCAGTAGTATTGCGCCTTTTATACATTTTCAAGGCACCTGCCAGTGGTAATATTTGTTCTTTTGCATTCTATGTTCTGACAGGTTCAGAGGCTGAGCATGCCATCACTATTTTTACTCACACTGGCATGATCCCAGCCTCGCGATCGGGCTGTCAAGACACACATGTTTTCCGAGACCGTTTTTGATTATCATATGCCCCCCGACTTTTAGGATCTTAAGTTTTGGCCCGCGTTCCAGCCGCACGTCTATATACAAGCATTTAATTCCACGGCGTCAAAAGTATGTTGCTTTACCACGCGGTGACATTTCAAATCTTTTTGGCCACGGTGTTGACTTCGCTTCAAAAATCTCAGGCCGCATTTAGCCTTTAGGGATCGCTCTTAAAAGCTACCTCACCATGCGACTTGTTATATGTATTAAAATTTAATATACCCAAATGAATTGAGATCTACTTAAAAATAGTATAACTGTTCCGAGTCGCTGTTACAGGAACGGGCATCAACTTGAATATCAGATTGATCGTACTTATATTAAAAGCAAAGTTTGGGAACTGCAGCCGATGTAAAACTCAATTACAAATTGACCGGTGTTATTATAGCGTTGAAGGACACGGAGGATCAGAAAAAGGCTCCCCGGAAACTGGCCTGGTTGATCTATCAGTAGTTTGTCGACGGTATCATATTCATCCTCTCTAAGGTAGCCTCGTACAACAGCAATCTTTACAAGCTTCCCGTGATCTGCCCAACGCTGAGCTACGCATGCAGATCCGTCGGCTGGAGGTTCTACGTCAATATCATTTTGAGCATCAAGAGGTAAGTTGATCATAACCAATAACTCCGAGACGCAGTTGTGAGCTGGAGGCATATGGCGGGAGTGCTTGCGCTGGTGGCTGAAGACAGTGAGAAGTTGCTTTCGCAATATATATGGAGGATGGTAACGGTGTCTTAGCTCGGGGTCAAGCTAGTCAATGGTCGTGTCCGTGTCAATATAGCCATGATCAGAGAATCAAGTCAGGAAAGGACCCCGTGACTGACGTCCATCGTTCTGGTCACGATAACGTGACTTCACTAATGCGCGTCCCGCTACTCTTAGTTACGATTGTTCAACTCGAAATATTGTATTACTACAGAAAACGGATACAAAATTTCACCCTATTTATCCAGAAACATTTATCGCAGTCATTACAGAAACATTTCCTATCACAGCATGCTTGCATAAACCTCAGCGATCAGAGGTTGAGATTGATTGGAGTGCAACCGAGCGCAACGACACCGTTCTAAAATAATATTGAGAAAGAGAAAAAATTATTTTTGTAAGAACTTTCTTACGAATGAGTTGTTGGTGCAGCAAACAGCCTGTTGGTTGCAGCTGGTGCCGCTGACACCGATGATAGTGAGGGGCGAACAGGTAACTATTTTATTACAGTCATGTGAGATCAAGACATCCAAAAGTCTAGAAAATAATGCTTACGACCAACAAGGCCAGTGACGGAGCCTACGTTAATACCCAAGAGCCCAAGGAGCAGGGAAGTGATGGGGTTGGAGGCCTGTTAGGGTACCAATTTATTAATACATTCGCTCTATTCCAATCGATGGACGCACTTACAGTTGAGGTGGAGTCGCAGCACTGGAGAGAGCCACTGTTGCATTGGTTGACAGGGTCGTTACGAGGGAGGACGGTGGCGGTCGCAAGGAGAGGGAGAGCGAGAACAAAGACAGAGGCAGCACGAGCGAACATCTTGAATTCTTTGTAGTAGAGAGACTGTTTGAAAAGTAGAACTGAGGCTTGTTCAACTGCAGAATTTACCAGTAGTATTGGGGCTTTTATACATTTCGAAGGCACCTGCCAGTGGTAATATTTGTTCTTTTGCGTTCTATGTTATGATAGGTACAGAGGCTGAGCATGCCATCATTATTTTTACTCACAGATTATAGATATAATAATTATAAACACCTTGTGATCGGGCTGTCAAGACACAGATGTTTTCCGAGACCGTTCTTGATTATCATATGCCCCGATTTCTAGGATCTTAAGTTCTGGCCCGCGTTCCAACCGCACGTCCATATACGACCATTTAATTCCACGGCGTCAAGGTACGGGTTGATTTACCACGCGGTGACATTTCAAATTTTTTTGGCCACGGTGTCGCTTCAAAAATCTCAGGCCGCATATTAGAGGCTACATGCCTCAACGCACGATTTGTTACGTGTATCAAATTTTGATAGTGATTAGCAGTCACAAGCTACCCTAATGAATTGAGATCTACTTAAAAATAGGGTAAAGGCTGTTCCGAGTCGCTGTTACACCAACTTGAATATCAGATTGATCCGTACTCAGGCTTATATTAAAAGTAAAGTTTGGGAACCGCAGCCGATGTAAAACTCAATTTTAAATTGACCGGTGTTTATAGCGTTGGAGGACAAAGGTGCGTTCTGGATGGTCAAAAAAGGCTCCACGGAGGCTGGCCTGGTTGATCTATCAATACCCAGATGTTTGTCGACGATATCATATTCATCCTCTCTAAGGCAGCCTCGTACAACGGCAATCTTCTTTAAAAGCTTCCCGTGATCTGCCCAACGCTGATCTGCGCCTGCAGCTCCTTTGGCTAAAGGTTTTTCAGTGTTACGTCGACATCATTTCGAGCATCAAGAGTAAGTTGATCATAACCAATAACTCCGAGACGCAGTTGTGAGCTGGAGACACATGGTGGGAGGGCTTGCGCTGGTGGGTAAAGACAGTGAGAAAACAGTCAATCGATGCACGTCCAAGCCGTGGAGTCGATGGTCGAGGATAGTAGATGAAGTTGATTTCGTATTACGTCGAAGAGTCTAGATCAGCACCTGCATAACGGCTCCAGGACAATGACTTGCATCCAACAGCGTTATAACAACGGCTTTCTCAGCTGAAATTTCCACCCGTGTTGATGTATTGAGGGACAAGGGAGTCTGAGATGGTGTCGACAATGGGTAGAAGCGACATACTTGAATCTTTCCAGACCTCAGCTCCAAAGCTTGCAACCCTCGTTCAGCAAAAACCTCATGCCTCAAGAGCATTTATTTCGCGTCTTCAGGATAGTTGAATCTACATCCAAAGACTTTGCAGACAGACCATTAATAGCGAGTACTCAGTGATTGGGCGTTGCAAAATCGTCAACCCTAATTCTATGGTAGAATGCAGGAGTTATAGGTCGTTCCTCCGGATATATGATGTTTCTTTCGCAATATACATGGAGGATGGCAACAGTGCCTTAGCTCGGGGTCAAACTAGTCAATGGTTGTTTCTGTGCCAATGGCCATGATGTGACGACCGACGCGCCAAAACTGCACCGCATGCTGGTCACGATAACGTGACTTCACTAACGCGCGTCGCGCTACTACTTCTTGGGGAAACAAGTTGTTCAACTCGAAATTTGGTTTTATTACAGAAAACGGGTACAAAATTTCACGCTATTTACCAAGAAACATTCATTTCAGTCATTACAGAAACACTTCCTATCACAGCATGCTTGCATAAAACTCGGCGATCAGAGGTTGATATTGATTGCAGTGCAACCGATGGCAACAACACCGTTCTAAAATAACGTTGAGAAAGGGAAATTGATGTTTTTGTAAGAAATTTCTTACGAATGAGTTGTTGCTGCAGTAAACAGTCTGTTGGTTGCAGCTGGTGCCGCTGATACCAATGGTGATGGGCGAACAGGTAACTGTTTTATCAGTCATGTGAGATCAAAACATACAAAAATCTACAAGTTAATGCTTACCACCAACAAGGCCAGTGACGGAGCCTACGTTAATACCCAAGAGCCCGAGGAGCGTGGAAACGGCGGGGTCAGTAGCCTGTTAGGGGTATCAATTTATTAGTACATTCGCTCTATTTCAATCAATGAACACTGCACTTACATATGCGGTGGAGTTGCAGCACTGGAGAGAGCCACTGTCGCATTGGCTAGGCGGGTTACGAGGAAGGATGGTGGCGGTCGCAAGGAGAGGGAGAGCGAGAACAAAGACAGAGGCAGCACGAGCGAACATCTTGAATTCTTTGTAGGGTAGAGGGGTTGTTTGAAAAGTAGAACTGAGGCTTGGTCGACTGCAGAATTTACCAGTAGAATTGTGCCTTTTATACATATTCAAGGCATCTACTAGTGGTAATATTTGTTCTTTTACTTTCTGTGTTCTGACGAGCATTATTTTACTCACGTGATCTAAAATATAGACGCCTCGCGATCGTGCCAAGACAATAAATGTTTTCCGAGACCTTTTTTGATGATCACCGCCCTCGTTTTTTAAGCTTTGGGCCGCGTTCCAGCCGCACGTCCATTATAATACAAGCATTTAATTCCACGGCATCAATTGATCTACCACGCGGTGACATTTCAAATCTTTTTGGCCACGGTGTTGACTTTTGACTTGGCTTAGGAATTTCTCTACGTCCCCGTGCGATTTGTTACGTGTATTAAAATTTAATATTGATTAGCAGCCACAAGCTACCCAAATGAATTGAGATCTACTTCAAAATAGTATAACTGTTCGGAGTCGCTGATACAGAACGGGGATCAATATGGCAGATTGATCGTACTTGTATTAAAAACAAAGTTTGGGCGCTGTAAAACTCAATTACAAATTGACCAGTGTTATAGCGTTGGAGGACATGACTTTCCGGGGAGAGAGAAACTCGGAACTCGGAGCATAAATATATTCACATACATTTAATTGAAAATGGCCAAACGCAGGGCACGGCCTGCATGAGAGCTAAGTCAACTTTCCAAATTTCTCTCAGAGACCATATGGGTCACCTAATAGCCAATCATTGGATTCATTTATCGACGTCCTCCGTCAGGTAGTCCATACTTTTTGAGACGATCTGTAAATAACCTTACTATAGTCTGCCAATTCTCATACCTAGTACTAATTGTGTTCGCGAGTGTCCCGGCAATTTAATGAATCGAAAGTCAAAGTCAATTGTGTTTTATGTCGGCGTAATGTATGATTTCCGCATAGAATACTGATCATGAGAATATCAAGCCATCATGCTATGCGAGGCGATACCACCCTGTGGCTGCTGGAAGTAAGGCACAACGTATGTAGTAAACTCAACATGTTTTTTTGAATTGACATAGAAAAAAAATCTCAATTTGAAGACAGTCGAATTAACGTTACTAATACTAGTAATACCTACAGCGAAATAATTCTCACATCTGCCTCCCATCTCAGGCTGTAATGACGCACAAATTGTAACTCAAGTCAACCAGAAATCATCATGGAATACTTGTAATACAAAACCTTCTAGGTCGGCGGCTTTCAAGTTTTGGATACCCACGTCTATATCTTCGAAGGGTCCATATTTATTTATTTATTCTCCGGTTTATAGAGTGAGATAAGAAACTGGGGAGTCTGATCGTCATTTCCACACAGCCAACAAACTAGCTCAAAGGTTGAGATTGACGGGAGTGCATCCAAGGGCAATAAGACCATTCTATAGGACTTCCTTTGGCGAGAAAAATAAACACTAATATCAACGAATTCATACGAAGGTGGTATTGGTGCAGCAGACTGACTTCCAGTGGGCAGAGCAAGAATTACTACTAACACCGATGTCAGCGCTAGCCTCTAGTAGGGGAGTATTTAATTGCTGAAATAATTATGTTAGTTACTGGGACTGTTTCTCCAAAATGAATTTGATAACTCACAACCGACTTGACCAGTAGAGTTGCCTACATAATTTTCTAAGAGATCCAGGAGCCCGCTGAGTGCACTAGAGGAGGCCTAGGCATGACATGGGGCGGTAAGAAAGATACTGCGTTGTCACGGTCCACCACAAGTCCGGCATATCATACGCTGTGTGTACCTTTTGCTGTCAGTACGCAGGCGCCGATTGGCCTCCTATCCTTCTTGAAGTTTCTAATTAGAATTTCTTACGAATTTTAACGCATGCATGTCTATAAATTGACGCTGTGCCCTTTGACACTTTTCTCCACGATGTCGGTGCGTGTAAGTTTGTCTCGCTCTCTCCACGATGTCGGTGTGTGTAAGTTTGTCCATGTCATTGGTCCCGCCGGTGACACGGATCACGAGTCACGACTACAAATAAATGCTGTGTTCTCCTATTTCTCTTCCCTAAGCCTTAAAATTTATTGAAGAAAATCACGTTACATTTACAAGATTGTTTTTATATACGTGAGCACTTCATATGTTTACTTGGAGGAAAGTGATCGGTGAACAAGTCCTGTTACTTAAAAGAAAATATAGAGTTGTATTTTTGGCAAATTTTTGGTATTTTCAATGACCCTCAGCGCAGGCGCTGGCGTGATTTCGAACATGACAAGTTCGACACACGTACTGCCATCTGATTCTGGCACATGTGTAGCAAATCCGCCGAAGGCAGACGGGCGGAGCAACCTCTCATTGAAAATTGATTGAAAGGTCGTATGTCCGGGAAGGTCGAACGATTTTCAAGCAGTCTTTCACTGTCGGCGGATCCTCCTACTATCTATAGTCTATGTTAACACGAGGTATTACGCCTCGAAAATGCAGCCGTGACTTCATTATAGCTTTCAATTTTCAATGACAGTGACAGTGTGTGCTGTGCCACGTCAAAACTGCGATTATCTCTTGTCTATCTGCAACCACCAATTGCAATGGTTGCTATTTTTCTATCCTCAACAGCGCTAGCAGCCTCGCTAGTGTAATTGTAATGCTTGCCCACTGGCAGCCCTTAGCCTCGAATATACGTGCATTTTATACAACCTTGATATAAGTTTGTAACCATGACCTCGTGAATAGTCAACGTCGACCTGTCAAAGGCCATGATCACCCGATCGACAAAGTCTTTAACGGAACAGGAACGGATGACCCTGTCACAATTGCTCATTTCGCCTCGTACACCGTGGTATGGTACACACTGTCGGCCGCTTGCGAGAGTTATAAAAAAGTTATATGGACGGTTGGACATACGAGACACTCCGCGACCGATGGTGCGATCGAGTCGTATAATTAGTAATATCAAACCGGATTACTGGCAGCTTTTTAACGCACAGGTAAATAGTTCGGCGTACCTATTTTTGAAGTTCGCGGGGTCGCGGAGTCTTTGTTGGTACTGACAAGCAATTACCTCCCGCAGATCTGCTGGAATTCTCCAACAGCATCGAGAATAAACTTCCCCATCTTACGAACCTACACACTTTTAATCAGGAGCGGTGCTTATATCGGTATATTGCCAAGTCAAACGGCGGTCAAATAATAGCTCGATTCTCCCTGAAGCTGACGTTTGAAGATATCGGATCTCACTGACGAGTTGCAGGATTAGAAAAATGCATCGTATCGAAAGGCACACACCTTATCTCACATCAATGGGAGGTGACATGTTCCCATGTTCATGGAGGTACCATTCGGTTGGAGAGGTGCCAAGTGGCAAGGGTTAACCATGTCCCAGGGAAGCCCAGGGATCGGGTTGCATGGGTGAAGACAGGTTGTGGTCTAGGTCAAGTCCATTGGGAAGGTTTCTGTCTTCAGTCCCGCTTGTCAGGTCTAAAGTGTGTTTCGAAGCCTCTTGTGGGTCCATCTCAGCGGCGAGCCCCCCATTCCTTTATCCGCTTGCAGAAAATCGATACAAGAGGTCCTAGCTAATGGAGTAAAAACGCCGACGACCTGGAGTACATATCAAGCCCCAAGAAGCTCTCATCGGACATATAGCATTGACTGATGCTCCACAACATGAGAAAAGATTGACAGTTGAATGTAGATGATCGTGGCAATTTTAGCAGCATTTAGGATAAATTAATGCAATGTTCAGGAGCAGACCCAGGCAGGGACCGTTGCACGGGATAGAGGGGTGCCGTAGTATGGTTAACCCGTGCCGTTGTCAGTCTGGTCAATCAGACGCCATCAAAAGTGACTGTGCAACAGATGAGTAACTAGTACAACACCAGTACACTACATATATAGTATGCTACAGGGGTGAACAATAAGCTACAGAATAAAGGGAGAATGTCAATTAAGGAATGTACCTGAAGACAACATCGCATATGTAGTATACATAGTACACGGGAAACTCTGAATAAACTTTATCTTTTTGGAATCAACATGCCACAACATGCCACCGGCATTTTCCGATTCCAAAAAAGATAAAGTTTGTTTGGAGTTTCCAATCCAGTTCACTGGTAAGCATTCCTCGTAGCTCTGGCAGGAAAACGCGTCGACTCTTTTCCCATTCCCTTCCATCCACACTCTTATTTTGCTCCAATATGTATCAGGCTTACACCTTCACTTTCGGCACCTCTGATCTTTCTGTTAACGACACCCAAAGTCCTTCAGGCAGGTTTGCTCTGGACGGGACTCGATTCTCAGCAAAGCCAGTACGCATGGAATGGACAACAGAGCCCATGACATCCTACGCACACGGTGGATCAATGACACCGCAAATGTACCGTTAGCAATGATTCTAGTGTTAATATTCTCAGCTCGTTAAAAGTACCTTCCACCACTTGTCATCTCTTCAAGTTGGCGTATCCTCATTGATTGCGGCTGTTGGGATTTCATCCCGCACATGGAAATTCTCTTGGGTATTTTGAAGACATTTCAATGGATAAATTGTCAACGTGATTGGTACTTTGAATCATCGTCGAGTTGAGCGCAATGAGTAGGGCCTTCCCTCTTCTAGTGCCCAAAGAGGTCAATGAATCACGTCTATGCTGGTTGACCAAGGCAGCTCGGAGCTATGCTGCAACAGGCTCTCATGCAAAGAACTTGATCACTGCAGGATTCAGCGCGGTCGAGGCCTCGTAGTGAGCCTTGGGGTGAGCACTCATAGAAAAAAATGTGGAGGCAAGTCAGGGATCTCATCAGCAGGTAAAGTTCTGAAAGACTGCAATTTGTGTTGAGAGTAGGTACATTGTAGTCCACAGTAATGTCGGCCTCCATCGTGTCGCCCCTACATGATGGAGAAGGATACAACGTGGTGTAGGGCTACCAAGAAACCCGTGTCGAAAGCGTTTCCCTGAAATGAGAAGAAAGTATGAAAAAAAGCTAAAGTTCATGGATAAACTACAAATAAAAGACGAAGCAGTAAAAGGCTGAAGGAAAATTCAGAAGGCTACAAGTGCTTGTGGTGAAACTTCCGACACAAACGCTTAGGGGTAATTCGCCGATCGTGTTTCGGACCAGTCTCTGCGGGTCTCATGTATCTCATCTCGGTTGTTTGTCCTACTCTTCCCAGCCCCCAGGTATTGCTAGTTTTCGTCCAAACCCCTCGAACTTTCAGTTGGAGAACAACGACGGAACTCGGAACAAAGTCGATGAAAAGAAAGGGGAGAGATGAGTATCTGTGTTGCGCTGGGCATCATGTTCGGCCGGGGTATCCAGAGTCTTTACGTCGGTATCAAGAAGAAGCGGGAGACGAAACGGCAGAAAAAGAGGGAGCAGCAACGACTCTCTGAACAACCTCATGAATCTGCATACTTCCAGCCTTCAGGTCGAGGCGAGTATCAACATTTAAGTGATCAGGGAGAGGAGATATTGGGCGGTTCTGACCATGACCATACTCAACACCATTTCCGACGTGATGGAGAGAATAATCCAAGGACACATCCGCAGCTGCACAGGACAGTAGCTCCGAGTCCTTTGCAAACACTCGATTGGATGGACACACCGGTAGATCCATTGGAGGATACACTACCAACATACGACCACGGCGCAGCACAGTTACCTCCCTACGATCATACTCTCCCGAATTCAACTGGAAGGATAACATCACGTCGCGGAAGAAGACGCCAAAGAGAAGGTAGACAAGCTTATGAACCATTAGATGGAATTGGGAGACGAATCAATAATGAGCCTCAGTTACGGGCACGCGCCTGTACGGGGATCAGAATCAGGGAACACCCCGGTTTGGATGTAGATCATGATCAAGGAGCAGGGGGAGGTATAATATGGTATGATGCGTTGGAAGATCGGTATGAGGTTATTTCGAGGTCGTTGGCGCCTCCTACAGAGCCACCACTGCCACCGCCATATATGCCAAACAGTTGCATAATGTATGGTTGAAAGAAAAGTCTTGATTTGTGACTTTTGTTGTAAATCATGATCAGCAACCAGATTTCTTTATTTCTCGTATGTAACAGAAGAATTTCTATGGGACTCTCTGACTGTAGTTTCTGGAGATATTCCTGGTTAGCGTAATAGTGATTTTTTTGCAGTCAGACGTTAAAAAGATTCTTATGGCCTCCCGAGAGCTAGTACAAATCCTGATGCCCTGCTGACTATAGGCCCTTGTTGACAGAAAAACTCCATCACCATGGATCACGTAATATGTAGTGAAGGAGCGGAATTTCACAGGCTTTCTTCCTTCCTCCCACAACCTCCCGCAACTGGACGAGGCCTTGGATTTCCTACCTTTCCTTCTAAACCCACTTTCTTTTAAAAACCCACTGTCTTTCTCGACAAAATTATCAAAAAAACAATCGTCATGACTCAATTACATCAACGCAACATGGCACGTCATGAAGTTTTGGCTCGACAACTTGTCCCAATTGTATCATCTTCGAGTTCGACGAGCCCTTGTATGTATTTTATTGCCTAGTTATTGTCTTGTTGAAATGTAGTGCCATTTAGCTTCCTCAGCACCTGCGCCATCTGAGCCTCCTTCAAAACATACGCCTGATCCTCCACGACCTCAACCACCGTTGACTACTTCTTCATCCTCCAGCACTTCTTCTGTCCAATCGACCACTCAAGCCCCACCTCCTCCCGTTGTCAAGACCTCGACCTCGACCTCGACATCGACCTCGGTTTCAACTTCAACTTCGGCTTCCACTTCCAAGGCTTCTTCAACCACCTCTAGTTCTAGTACAACGTCCTCCACGGTCCGCTCTACCTCTTCCGTTCCCAAGTCAACGGTTCGTACCTTTTTGCACGGCTCCACAAACTGCTTTTTACTCAAATATATATATAGACGGTACTCGCTCCTGCTAACCCCATGGTGACCACCGATCAATTTACCCCCACCATCTCTGATGGCAATCTCACGCCGACTGGTACTGATGGCTTGGGGACTACTAGCGCTACCGCTCCTGCTGCGTCAGCGAGTTCTAACGTATCAGCCGGCACTATCGTTGGTGCTGTCGCGGGTACTCTTGTTGGTCTAGCCCTCCTAGGATTTCTCATCGCCTTCCTCTTTGTATGTTTTTCAATTAATGTGTACACATCGTTCTTAGTGTTAAATCTTTTCTCCTTTCTTATAGCGCCGGTACCGGCAGTCACGGCGTCGTTCCATGCGCGATTCGGACTTTGGTACATTCCGTCGTTCCATGTTCGCTCCACGATCTGCCGCCCTTACTCCTGATATGGCCGAGAGTGACCACAATGCCACTCCTTCCCTTGGTGAACCCTATATTCCTTATCCTGCTACCGCTGCTCAACCACCTTCGCGAGCCCTTGCTGCTGCTGCTGCTGCTGCCACTGCTGCCAGTGGTGGTAGCCTTCAAGAACGACCTAAATACGTTTACGGCCAGGACCCAAGTCATGCTTACCAGCAATGGCAGCATGATGATGTTGCTAGCGACATCGCTCATGGTGGTGCTTACAGCTCGCAACCTCAAGTTCAAAGCGCTTACAACGCAGAGGCTTATGGGAGCTACGCCAAGTATGAGGATGTCGGCCATGGCGTTGTCGGCGGCGTGCCCGCTGGAACTGCCATGTATCAAGATGCACAGCGCGCATATCAGGGGCAACAAGGATATGATCAAGAATATGCGGCGTATAATTATTCGACGCAGCATCAAGCTTATGCAATGGGATCGAACGGTGCACAAGGCGATGCGTATAATGGAATCTAAATTTAGGAGGTTTGATGGAGAGATAAAGGGCTTCTTGCTCCTGTCTTCTCTACCTTTGGCTGAGGTTCATGTATATTACCCTTTCTCTCGTGCTTGATGCTCTTGTTTTTATATTTATTCCTACGACTCTTTACCTTTCTTCACTTTCTGGTCGACGCCACTTGCGAACCCCTTTTTCCTCCCCTTCCTCCTGCCTTACGCTGTTTCCACTTCTCATTCTGACCATTGACAGCACACTCAAAAAACTCACCACCACCGACATCGAATATACCATCCACCCCATTGACTTTCCTAACCCCTTTGTCTTATTCATTTGTGTCCCTTTTTATACTCCACCATGGTATTTTTCTAGACATTTGCTATTATTTCCCCACGTTGATCGATCTCTTAGGCAAGTCTAATCATTGTCCAAAGATTTTTTGTTGTGTGTGTGTTCTACTTATACCTTTTATATGATTTATGTTTTGTTTCCATAATTGCCTCAGTGATATCCAACACCTTTCTTTCCTCACTCCGAGCTGGAAACTAAAAGAGAGGCTTTTGTTTTAATGCTTCCTGTTCCGGTCATTCATTTGTTCTTCCTCTTGTTTTTCTTTCTCTACATTTGTATCCTGTAGTTAACGTACATAGGTGCAATTCCTTTTTTATTTATTTACTTGAGTGAGAAAGACAGCCTATTCGGAGATGTCGGTGGGTTGTGTAGACAACCAATGGATGACCACGCGACATGATGCTTGATGTGATTGGCTGACCAAAGATCCATTCTCCATTTTCTCTCACAAGTCCTTACCTCCTCTCCCAACAGCCCCCTTTCCGTGAAACAGCCCACTTTCCGTGAAAGTCGATATCCTGTCTTTTCTCCCCTTCTAGTTCTACAGTGATCCTATCAATCTACAGTCATTTTCCATTCCACTCTTTTCTCCCTAGAATTCACCATACCCGTCAACTTGAATTGGATCTTTTAGAGAACTTTATCTGGCGATTGGCTCGTTGCTACGATGACGCTCCCAAACCCACAAAAACTATCTGCACTGCATCGTAGGAGAGGTTTGCACCTTCCGAGAGCCGAGACGACAGCTAAAGTCGTTGGTGCGCTTTTTCCTCCCCTCTTCAAAAACGTGGTTTCTGCTAGAGTCTGGGCTAATCTTTATTGTTTTAGATGCGACTCCACCTCCTAAGTCCACGGCGCCAGCACCGGTGGTTGATAGACCCAAAGAAACGACGACAGCCACACCTGAAAAATCCGCCCCAACTCCGGTGCTCCCCCTCATCCCCACCATTTCCTTGCCTCCGCTGTTAGGGCTAGGAGCCACCACTACCACTTCTCACATTACATCGAGTAGTACCACCTCTACAACCGCGGTTTCGGTAACACCTTCTTCTATAACTACCTCCCTTCCCGTGCGTCCATTCTCTCTTCTTTGACGCGATTCTCGTTACTCAAAATAATTGGTTATTGATAGACGACGCAGAGAACCCTACCTGTTGTTACGTCGACGTCACATATCGTTGTTCAGGCCACCACTAGATTTTCGAGTTCTACACATACCCCTGAACCCTCTGCAGTAGCTCGAGGTAGCAGTGGACTGAGTACAGTCACATTGATTGGTGGTATTGGGGGTGCGCTAGGCGCTACCATCTTATTTACCGTCGTAGTTGCATTTTTCCTCGTGTGTTCTTTCTTCACCCCTCTTCAATTATTTTTTCTCACTGGTGTTTAATTTTTTTACCGACATTTAGCGTCGTTGGCGCAAGAGGAAGGCTACTGAGGATGCATTCGACGCAAGTAAATTTAGACGGTCTGCTATCCTACTAGATGAAAAAGACGATGATATCCGTGGCCGCCCCCGTCCTCCAACTATGATTGAAAGAAGAAATGTATCACCAACTGCAGCAGCAGCTTCGCTCTCCTCGCCTTCTGCTGCATACCCTTATTCCGATCAGCCACCTGTTTTCCCATCTGCTGCACCTTTGTCCGGCAATGAGCGTGCCCAGTCATTCGCACAACACGGTGCGCACCAAGGTCAATACGGGGCGGTACCCCTTCAACCCCCCTCTTTTGCTGCCGGAAACCAATTTGGCGGTGCTCCAAACGTTCCTACCACACATTACGGTGCTAATCCCTATGCTGGACAAGGAGATCCCTTTGCAACTTACGCTATTCCAGGTCAAGGTCATGAACAGTCTGGGTATGGAGCTCCTCCCATGCCTGGTACTCATGGTCCTGGAGCATATGCGCCTTATGGCGTTGATCCTAGATACCCCCAATATCAGCGTTACCCACGTCAGCGACAGAGTCCTCAATTTGGTCAAGGCCCCGCTGTTGATACTGGATCTGGTGCTTCCTTGACTAGGGAGGAAAGTATTTCGTCCCTCGTGAACCCATTCGCACCTCTTCCTGTTCCCACAAAGCTGGGGCCGACTGAAGGTTCTGGCTCTGGCTCTATTTCGACTTCGACTTCGTCTTCGTCATCAATTTCCGAATCAACACGTGGAGCTTCCTTCGTAACTCGTCAATCCCAGGAAGCGCCACCCGCGTATACGAATGCCGGAGTGTATACGGATGTGAAGAGAGATGTCAAAGTGTCACCGTCTACCTCGGCGTCATCGTTGAGAGTCGTGAACGATAATGCCAATTCTGATGTGCCAGATACCACCAAGACAACTACGACCAAATCAAATGGGAGTGCACCAAAGCTGAGGCCTTTGTCCTCGTACACTCTTTATAACGATGATGATGCTTACGGCGGGATGTAAAAACGTTGAGTATTTATTTATGCTGGCCGTTGGGTGTGTATATACTTTCTTATAATTTTTTTTTTGGTTTTATCTTTCGTCCCTTTTCTTCTTCTCCTTACACAAGGCTTGATTTTCTTTTTTGCCCCCCAAGTTTCACTTGTCACTTCAAAATACGTTGCATAACTATACCTTGTTTTGTTTCACCGCCCTGTCTTATTACCTGCACCTCTACTGAATATTTATTATTCATGGATTTTCTCCTATTCCTTTAGTAGGTTAGACAGGACATTCTTGTACTCTGTTCTTTTCTTTTCTTTTATTTTCTTTCAACCACCTGATGGATTATCCTTGTATTGAAATTTTATGAATTAATATTTCTTGTAAATACTTCAGTATTTTATATACCTCTAGGCACCCTTCGAAACCTTTATCGATGTGGTTCCGAAACCCCTTCCCTATCCCTATCATTCACACTATAAACATTGGCCTAAATAAATTCAAAAGGTTCAAAGCAAAGATACCCCACCCTCGAATAGAATAGCGAACAGTGTTTCGGTGGAAGATATGGCTTAAGGCCGAGTTACGATGCCTAGACCGGCAACATCCGAAAGCGGCATGTTGGTCACATAAGTGAAATTTGAGGTATTGCGTCCTGGTCTTGTATGAGCGCTATCTTTGCTTTGGTACGAGCAGCTCCGGCTATTCGACGTGGATTGCATCCACCTCGACGACTTTTCTCAAGTTCACTACCTCTCTTGGTCAGAAATAACAATTCTGTGAAAGCACCACGATGGCTCAACTCGAAAGATACACCACCGCCAGCTCAGGAAGAAGAACAGGATTCCACTGAAACAGAGGAACAGCCAGAGTCTTCGTCCAGCTCAGACTCTTCTTCTTCTACAACCCCAGACGATTCTCCATCCCAACCTTCTTCACCCTCCTCCATTCCTCCTCCATCAACCCCTGGCTCAATTGCCAAGCAGTCCGTGCCGGAGATCTACCCTCAGGTTCTGGCTCTCCCTATTGCCCGCCGTCCCCTTTTCCCAGGTTTCTACAAAGCCGTAGTCGTCCGAAATCCAGCCGTTGTAGCAGCCATAAAGGAAATGATGAAACGCGGTCAACCCTATCTAGGCGCCTTCCTACTCAAAGACGAGAACACGGATAGCGACGTCATCACAGATATCAACTCTGTCCATGAAGTTGGTGTCTTTGCTCAGATTACCAGCGTATTTGCTGCGGCTGGAAGAGGTGAAGACGACAAAGAGGATGGTTTAACCGCTGTCTTGTATCCACATCGTCGAATAAAAATAACCGAACTTGTCAAGGCTGGTCCACCCAAGATCACTGAAGACCAACCACAAACAGTGGAACCTCCGACACCCCCGCCTTCTCCGCCTCCAGAACGACAACTGGCTGAACAAAACACAGGTATCTATCTTTTTTTTCTTTTTCCTTTTTGCCATATCTTCTTCACACTGTTCCAGGTCCCGTACAAACGGCTTTCTTGCATAAACACGACATTTCTATCGTCAACGTCGAGAATCTCATTACGCTACCTTACAATAAAGACGACCAGTATATCCGTGCTTTCATGTCGGAAATCGTGTCCGTGTTCAAGGATATCGCTCAACTGAACCCCCTCTTCCGCGACCAAATAACAAATTTCTCCATTAACCAAGTTGCCGCCAACGTCTTTGACGAACCAGACAAACTAGCCGACTTTGCAGCTGCTGTATCCACTGGTGAAGTTCAAGAACTACAAGACGTTCTCGAATCCCTCGTTGTCGACGATAGACTCCGAAAAGCTCTCCTCGTCTTGAAGAAAGAACTCATCAATGCTCAACTCCAAAGTAAACTCTCAAGAGACGTTGACAGTAAAATCGCCAAACGACAACGTGAATATTACCTCATGGAACAACTTAAAGGCATCAAGAAAGAGTTGGGTATGGAGAGTGATGGCAAAGATAAACTCATTGAGAAGTTTAGAGAACGAGCTGCTGCTTTGAAAATGCCAGATGGTGTTAGGAAGGTTTTCGAAGAAGAGTTGGCGAAATTGCAAGGATTGGAACCGGCTGCTAGTGAAGCGAATGTGACGAGGAATTACTTAGATTGGTTGACTCAGGTATGTAATTTTTCTCTGAAAATCTATCTCATCTAACGTTTCTCATTTTAGATTCCTTGGGGTCGTCATACGCCTGAAAACTATTCCATCACTCACGCTCAAACGGTACTCAACGAAGATCACTATGGACTTACCGATGTGAAATCACGTATTCTTGAATTCCTAGCTGTTGGTAAACTACGTGGCACTGTTCAAGGGAAGATTATCTGCCTCGTTGGACCACCGGGTGTTGGCAAGACATCGATTGGCAAAAGTATTTCGAGAGCTTTGGGCAGGCGGTTCTTCAGATTCAGTGTGGGTGGTTTGACGGATGTAGCAGAAATCAAAGGCCATAGAAGGACTTATGTTGGGTAAGATCGTTCTAATATTCTCACTACCATGTTAAGTGGATTTTCTAGCGCTCTACCAGGCAAGATCATTCAAGCTTTGAAACGCGTCGAGACCGAAAACCCACTCGTTCTCATTGATGAAGTTGACAAGATCGGTCGTGGAATTAATGGAGACCCTGCTAGTGCTTTATTGGAGATGTTGGATCCTGAACAGAACAATAGTTTCTTGGACCACTAGTATGTTTGTTTTTTCCTTTCATAGCTATCGATGTTCTTAACCTTTTTTCTAAAGCATGGATGTTCCTGTAGACCTCTCACGGGTGCTTTTCGTGTGTACTGGTATGTCCATCGTTCTTTGGCCTCAATGACCCCCCTGGCTGATTTGGGAAAATTAGCCAACAACCTTGACACTATCCCTGCTCCCCTTCTCGATCGTATGGAGGTCCTTGAAGTTTCAGGTTATGTCTCTGAAGAAAAGTCGGTTATCGCATCTCGTTATCTGGGTCCTCAAGCCAAAGAAGCTTCTGGATTAGCAGAAGCAGACGTCGAACTAGAGTCAAGCGCTGTCGATGTACTCATCAAGTATTATTGCAGGGAGAGTGGGGTTCGAAATTTGAAGAAACATATCGAGAAGGTGTGTGACTGTGGGTTTTGGGGGTTGAGATTATTTATGGCTGACCTCTTTTTTGGAAATAGATTTATCGTAAAGCTGCTCTTAAGCTCGTGCAGGATCTAGGAGAAGATACTTTCCCTGAACCCAAACAACCTGTTGCATCTGCGACTCTCGACGTTGGCTCAAACACAGACATTCCCTCTAGCATAACTCCAGAAACCACCACATCATCATCGACATCTGACAAAACCCCTTTGGAACCCGTCAACGCTGTCGAATCACAAGAACCACCGCTAAACGAACCCATTTCTAATCCTACTATTCCTCCTGAAGCCGATCCGAAGAAACCTGTGACAACGAAAGAGAGGAAGCCAATGCATATTCCTTCGTCTGTTCATGTACGAATCACCCCTGATAATTTGAAAGAGTATGTTGGTCCGCCTGTGTATCAGAAGGATAGGATGTATACGCATGCGCCACCTCCTGGTGTTAGTACTGGACTTGGATATTTGGGTAATGGATCTGGTGCGGTGATGCCTATCGAAGCTATGGTATGCCATTTCTAACCTTGCTATGATGATCGTTTTCATCTTTTTTCTCAAAAGTTTTTTCTTTGCTTAGAGTATGCCAGGAAAAGGCGGTCTCCAATTGACTGGTAAACTTGGCGAAGTCATTCGTGAAAGTGCTCAGATCGGTCTGAGTTGGGTGAAGAGTCATGCATATGATTTGGGAATTACCAAATCGGAAGATGAACAGTTTTTGACTGACCGTGATATCCATGTACATATGCCGGAAGGCAGTATTGGGAAAGAAGGTCCAAGTGCTGGAACTGCTATCCTATCTGCGTTTGTATCGTTATTCACGAAGACGAGAGTTGATCCTGATATTGGTATGTCATCATGTTTTTTTTTCTTCTTCGCTGAATGAAGATTTCTTTCTTTAAAAGCGATGACTGGTGAGATATCCCTTGTGGGCCAAGTTTTACCTGTTGGAGGATTAAAAGAGAAGATCCTCGCTGCTCATCGAGCAGGTATCAAAACCATCTTAGCACCCGCTGCTAACCGAGCGGATATCGAAGAGAACGTACCAGAGAGTGTTAAGACGGGTATTAGGTTCGTTTATGTGGAGAGTGTGAATGAGGTTCTGCATGAAGTGTTTAGAGGAGAACCCATTACTGAACGATGGAAGGATACACTACCTGTTTAGACGAAACCTCCCTCCCCTTTGGTACGCGACACCACACCGACGATTTTTACTACTACTTTCTGACGGCTACAGGCCCTCCTCGTCAACGTGCCATCATCTTCTCATGGCATGTATCGGCGGGTCCTTCATGTTTTTGCAGATTCTACCGTAGATCTACTTATATAGCACGGCACCTTATACATCAATTTTTTACACATAATCATTTGTATGTTAGTAGAACTTACATAAACCCAGCTCAACTTTTTATATGTATTATTGGCTTCACGCTTTGTATATTTGTGAGCAATTCAGGCAGGCTCCTAAAACCAGCGGGCTCGTATCGCATCTCAAAGCGGTGTTATATCAGTGTACAAACATAATACAAATATTTTGACGAACAAACAAACCTTAGGGCGATAGAGCGGCTGGCGTTTTAATTAGTGCTGGGTATTGAACTAAATCAGGTCAGTATAATACAGAGCCACGGTGCGGGTCCACCGTCTTGTAGAAAACTGTTGTATTATACGTTCCATACGGTATGCCGCAATGCTAACCCTGCTGCGGCTCCCACTGAAAAATTTCGACATCACAGCCTCAACTTCAGGTATGGCGAAATCCAGATCCAATAGATACCGGTTTGCGGCCTCTTCGAGGGAGCGATGGTCAGCTGCTGTTGTCATACCATTGCCAGTTAAAGATGATACTGCCAGAGGGTTCCGTGCTACCAACACCACAAGCTTTTGCTTGGAAGGATAAGTCAAATATCAGTCTTGACTTCAGACTTTTGGCTGGCAGTTAACTTTGGCTCTTGTAGGGCTGCTCCCAAGCCCTAAAATATGGGCATCATATGCAAATTTTTACATGATATTTTGAGTTCTATATGGAGTTCTAGACATACAATTTTAACCCTCCGTGGTACTGAAGGTATAATACGGTATAATACGTCTGAGTTCAATACCCAGCACTAGTTTTAATAGGGCGTCGGTGATCCCGGTGAACTGAAATAAACCCAAACTTAGGGTTCCATATCTGCGAGTGATTCAGTGAAACCTTACACCACATGAGAAATACCTCATACGATAGACGTCTGCGTGTGACAGATACTCCAGAAATGGATGCTATGAGCATTGAATATTGAGTACTGAGCTCGGGACAAACGGTCACGAGCTATCACCATCAAGCGCTCGATCAGCGCTCTCGGCGCCGTCGCTATGCCCGAGTTCAAGTAAGTATTAATTAAATCTCCTCATTCGTTTTCCTACGCTTCTTGGACCTTTGTAGTTACTTACTGCATTCGTACTATCTACTACAAGCCATAGCATATATATCCAGTATCGTATCGTAAATAAAATAGATTCTTGCTGTCGTTCTTACATTGAGCACGTTAATTATCATCTGACTCTGCCAGACCACGTGGTCTTGACGGATCCCTGACTGTGTATCAAACCCATACACGAGGTCTTCAGAAAATCTCCAATGGCCCCTCCGCTGCAAATTCGAGCCAAAATTTTGGGTAGTAGTGTTCATGTTTTGGAACCATAAAATTAGGTTTACCGGGATCACCGATGGCCTAAAATGTCAGCCGCTCTATCGCGAGTTTAAATGGATTTGCCTTTGTTTACATTTTGATCACTTTCGGATGAAGCTCCTTTGAGCGATACGACTGCGCTGGTTTGCAATTCAGGATGACGTCCAAAGTTAGGACTTGTACAGCCACATAAAAACATATATAACAAGTTGAAACCATGGACACTCTCTCTCACATGGAGCTTTCAGAACAATTCATCCAAGATAGTTTTCACAGCTACCTCAAATCGTCGTTGACTCAAGCAAAGGCAGAACGTCTCCTTGATGTTGATGTACTCAGTAGTGCAGAGGGTGACCTCATGATAACAGGTACTATCTAGCATGATCAGTCTATGCAAATTACTTATTATCCTTCTTCAAAGGTCCTGCGTTATGTTTATACTTTGCAGCATTACGTTGTACCACAGATCCACCTTCCGTGCCCCTTCCTCGATCTGCGAAAAATTCAAGATCAATGGAACTTTCATACGAGAACTGTCCACCGCCTTTCGTCTCCTTTCTTCGAGTATGGGCTGATACAGTACCATCTATTCAATCCTTGGTTCCTGAAGCTCAACATGATCTTGCAAGAGTGATTTGTGGATTACAACCACTACAAGAGGAGGCAAATTGGAGGGGTACCATCAATGGCATTGCAGCAGATTTACGCGCAGTTGCTATTGAGATCAGTCAACGCAGGTCGTTTCAAGATCGATATGCGTCAGATCTACAAGCTGCTTTGGACGCTGGTGCTGATCCTGATAGTCCCAGTCCTAGGAGAGCATCTTTCGTGCCCCCACCTGTTTACGATCCATCATCAAGCGTCTCGCCTGATGTTTCGCCCCGAGCATCTATGGAACCATCTCGCCCTGCTGATGTTAAACCTCGAGATACTCTCACTACGCCTCTTCCTTCTCCAGCACTTCTTGCTCCACCTATCCCACATCCAACTAGTGCCCCGGGTTCTTCACTCCCACCTCGTTCGCCTTCCCAATCTCTTTCTCCTTCCCCTTCTCTATTCCGCCAAGACTCACCCGCTATCGAATTCATCCGCGAAACTCTCTACGCATCACTCGCAGACATTCTCGAACGTGAATTCTCCCTCCGTGCACTCCTTAAACGAGATCCCTCACGAGCCTACTTTGCATCAGTCTCACTTGCCATTTTGGATGTATCCCTCGACTCTATCACTCCAGATGGTTCCGTCATTGGAATCCTTGGAAAACGATTAACAATAAATGAATGTCCTCACCCACTTCGTCCTTTCATGGTTGAACTCGGCGTTATTGGTCGAGAAGCTAAAGCGATGGATGAGGAAGATAATGAGAATGCTATGAAGCTTGTTCAGCAGGGTAGAGAAGATGACATCCCTCTTTCGCGACTTGATCGTGTCAGAATGATGTTGGAGAAAGGTGTTGGTTATGATTCTGAACGTGATGGACGTGATGGTGATGGTGATGGATCTCGTGGTAGACGAAGTGTAGAGGGACGTGCTGTTGCGTTTGCGAATAAAGTTAACAGTCTTGGACTTTCTTTGACGAAACTTAAACCGTTCAAGGAGAGACAGGAATACGTGTTCAAGATTTTAGGTGGAATTGGGTCGTGATGGAATCGTTCGCCGCAGGCAGAGGGTGCATATTCATTCTTGATTGTAACTTAATACATTACATGGATTTCTTTACAGCTAAATGCAAAACCCTAGACAGCTCCTGAATTTTTTGCTTGTGTGCCCGTGTTTGTGTAAACATCTGCTTTTGGTAGCAATGACGCAAGCTGTGAAGTCAGGTCACTAGAAAAGAACCCTTGGAGCTCCCTCCATCGCTTGTACACCGTGCATTGAGTTGAATCCACCGTTACTACTCTTGCAGCTTCTGCGCTCTTGGAATATAGCGACAGTTGCCCATAACAGCCTCAACTACAAGAGTCTCTGTTACTGGTGGAGCAGCACCCCCACCAATGCTCCACAGACACCCCGACTCATTGCCAAAAAGAGTCGCAAAGCATGACTTCCTGACCGAAAGCAGTTGTTTATATAAACACGGGCACACAAGCAAAAAATTCAAAAAACTGTCTAGGGTTTTGCATTTAGCTGTAAGTTATATTAGCATTCAAGTCTACCGAAATGTCAGTGAAGGTTTCAAGTGACAGTGTTTCCAGTGACCCGTGAGTGTATCCCACGCTCGCATTGAGAGATGATGCGGGCGCCGAAATGGTCGTCTGGGCCTTTGTTTACGGTAAACAACCAGATATAGTAATAGTATAGCGCAAACAAACCGTGCCTCTCCACCTTGCTTGAAAATCATCATGTCATCGCAATATATTGATTGTTGACCTTTGTTGACCCTGTTGGTGACAAGGAGCCTAATACTAGATGTAATTAGCGCAGCCGCTCCACTGCTTTCTACTCATGCGCATCAATTCTACCTAATTATGGAGGCACACATGAGAAATTTTCCAAAACGTCTACCATTTCGCAAATAGCTGTAATTGAACAACAATTTATTTGCACCTTGCTGTATCGACAAATTTCCTGCCAAAAGCCACGGCCGAGTCGGCTTTGGGGGTTTTGGCTCGGCCCAGGTTTAAATGAGGCCGGAGCCGGCTGAAGCCAGGTCAAACTTTGCCAAGCCGGGCCGGAACATCACAGTGCGCCACAATTCTTACATGTTTGTACTTTCCTGACCTCACGTTTAGTTAGTACTAGTCCGCTTCTGAATTACTTGGGAAGTTAGGAATCCTAACTGATGCCAGCATTATTCATGTTATGTACTAAGATAGTATATGCCGACCTCCGGTTCCGAGTATAACTCAGACTGCCAGTGTGAACATTGCACGGTCATACCTGGGCGAATGTGATTCGGATATGTGGATGTATCTTGAAAAGTTTCAACTCCCCATTATAGAGTTGAAGTCGAAATATGCACATAGTCTGATCTATGTATACGGACTGCTTAAAGAACGAGACTTGAATCAGGAGATCTAGAAATGACTTTAGAAGCTCAATATACATACATATATGGACTAGATCAGTCAAACCACATCATTTTATGAAGGTTTGTTGCGTTGCGAAAAAACACAGCGACGATTGGAGGACATTGCCATACTTGAAGACCGTGGCTACTTTCTTACCAAAATAAGAGAGATTCAAGTGCATTCAATGTTCCCTAATCCTAATCCCAGACAGAGATTTCAAGTACCAGAAAACAGAAGGAGAGAGCGTGGCCCGAACAACTGCATTCATTACGTATGACCGAGAAAATTTCAACATTCAATTCTCCCTGCCAGGTTAATCGGGTGTGATGGTAACATCATCCTTTTGTCTCTGGAAAAGTATAAAGAAGCTTATGGACCCAAGTTGTAAATATCATAGTAAACTTTCCTCAGTTCTACATACCCAGTTTCTATTACTACTTGTCTTTTACTCTATCCCAAAAACTCAAACATGTTCGCTCGCTCCGCCTCCTTTGTCCTCCTCGCTCTCCCCCTCTTCGCCTCTGGGGCCTTAATCCGCCGTGGTGGTTCTCCCTCCGGCGGCATCACAAACTCCTGTAACACTGGGACTCTCCAGTGCTGCAATTCCTCTGGAAGCGTGCGTTCTAATCGTCAACTGGAGTAGTAATAAATAACTTGCTAATGAGTTGAAATCTAATAGGCCACTGACCCGAGCGTTATTAACCAGCTCGGTCTTTTGGGTATTGCCGTCCCTGGCCCTGCCGTCGTCGGTTGTAAGTCAACTTACTAGCTACCGTGATGCAAATTCAAATCTCACCTGTTTCCCAATCTAGTCACCTGCACCCCTGTCAGTGTCCTCGCCAGCACCGAAACCTGCACTACTCACCAAATCTGCTGCGACAACGACAAATTCGTAAGTAGGCCAGTTTGCTTATAGCTGCTCAGTTCTGACAAATGCCAATCATTAGGAGGCCGCCGCCGTCATTGGTTGCAGTCCCGTCAATGCTGGCGCTTGAGTTTCTCAAATTCTTACCCTCCGTTATTACTGTTGTTCCGTAGTTAGCTAGGCCCAGGCTTTCGTCAATGGCACTTGCAGCTTTCTGACTTAGCGATCTCTTCGTCTAGCTTCCACTTATCCATATTAGTAGGCATGATTGACCGCCGAGCCACCCCAAAGAAAGGCCCATCATTTTCAGAAATCAAGAAGCACCTAGAAACCTTCATCTTGAAAGCTTGTGGGGAGAGTTAGAAAGGTCGCCAGAGGAGACGTTAAGCACTGACGGAAAACAGAGGCAGGTAGGATCACCTTTCTAATTTCAGCCTCACTTAGTGTCTACGGTCTTCGCTATACCAGTTACCTCGCCTGAACATCATCCTGACGTTTCAACTATGAGTTTCAAACTTATCCATGCATAGAGGGACTTCCAAGTGCAATTCTGCGATAGCTCCCTCCTCTTTGTCGCTGGAGACATTGGCACATTATGCCCTGAACTTGTAGTAAGACATGCTGGAGCTGTTCAAACGGGCAAAAGGAGCAGGAGCGACAGCGCAGAGGCCAAACTAGGAGACAAGAAAGAGCTTCAAAAACGTGCCAAGCGAGCAAAAGCATCCGGCCCGGCGAAGATTACTTTTTGGTAAAGACACGCGCAAAGAAATGGATGAGCTTGGGTTACATGACAAGTCCGGGAAGCACGCGAAGAATGATCTTCAACTATAAACAATATCGCTCATTCGCAAAGAAGTGGCCACGAGGAGGGGTTCCACGGTACAAAGACCATCAGGAGCATACCAGCCACCATCTAGTGGATGGCGAGTCGCGACACATCGTCGAGCTTCCACGTTTATCCAGACGACCAGACGTGGCACCCAGACACGATACTCTCTAAAATCGACGCTGATGAGAAACAAAAAGAGAAGCTGCACGAGGGCTATAGAGGTTCGCGACTTTGGTAAAGCACAGCAGTGTAAAGTGAGCGGTTTATAAGTACACGAAATCGTAAAGCACTTCCTCCTTTTTTTTCCACTCGAAAGCCAATGAATAGTCCGGTAAGCTGGTTGCTATAGGGTATAACTAGGCACTGGAAAGAAGGTTGGAGGATAGAATACAGATGGACAATACTTTGGTCGAGGGTCGACAACTGCGTTACGTAATTGGCATCTATATTCGTTGGACGGAGAAGATAATACCCTAAACCCTAAATGTTTCCGCCAGTGCCACTCCCAGATTTAGAACCCTTATAGAATGAATCAATGACATGGGGTGGCTCGACCACGACGACCAGAGTAGGTGGAGTAGGCCTTGTTACAATGATGGAGGCTGTACCATCTTTTCTGCGTCCTATTGACAACGAACAACAATTTCCTCATTTATATGAGTAATCAGAGATATTTCAAACTATCCAAACAATACACGAAACTACAACCCACTGATTCCCTATTATTTCGTATCCACCTCCATCCTCTCCGAGCGTGATTTCTTCCTTAATGAGACGGCTGCAACTAGTGAACCTTGATGCAGGAGATGTCAATGTACCGGATGTTCAATCTACAACCCCTGCAGGTGAAAATAAAGTAGTGCGAATCTACAAGCAGACAAAGGATAAGTTGAACTTCAATCCACAGGAGAATGATGCCAACAGTTCGCTATTTTGAATGAAAAAACTTCAACAGTTCATGAATGTGTGAGACGGGCAGATAATGGGGTTGGCGAGACATTGTACAATCTAGTCGGCCACAGAACCAGTTGCTTAGTAACTCACTAATGCCTGCTAAACCAGAGATCCGTGCACCAGTTTTTCTAGCTTTGATGGAACATCTTGGTTTGTAAAGACTCCGAACACAGTATGGTCTTGAATTCAGATTAGTTGGAAGTGGATGCATAGGATGCATACAAGTGCGCTACGAGTCTTGTCATTCATCAACTGTCCTGTGGGTTATACAATCAACATCCGGAGTGTTCGATTTATCTCTTTGTTGATAGAATATCATCAGTTCGCCCGCCTTGGGTTGGAAGGACTACGCGTCCTAAGTGGTGACAGTGCTGAGTGGACGGTTGGGGGGAAAGTTGTGGAATAAACGAGAATTCGGCCACGTGTATGAATGAGTTTGGCTGTGTTGACTCTCAGGATGGACGCGCGTCCTTCTCCTTATAACAAGGGCTATAACTCCCTCATCAACCCTGTTTTTCTTTAACAACCCTTTGATATTACATTTACGATGGCGGATCCCAGTGGCGCAGCACCTCCACCAGGTGCAGATGATATTTCAACCGCCATTCTGCGGCCAAAGAAATCGTAGGTTTCTTTTGGTATTTTATACAGCATTCTTCGCATCTCACACACGCGCCCGCTTTCAGGCCAAATCGTCTCATCGTAGACGAGGCTACTGCAGATGACAACTCAGGTAAGGCGGCCAGCTGCATGCATGCTAACATCGCTGACTATGACTCCAGTCGCTACCCTCAATCCGGCAACCATGGAGCTGCTTTCTCTTTTCCGTGGTGATACCGTGATTTGTCGGTATGTTTAGCCTGACTCACGCTTTAGTGGCTTGCTAACGGACTCCAACGTTTGCAGCGGAAAGAAGAGACGCGACACCGTGCTAATATGCTTGAGTTCCGATGATGTTGAGGAGGGTCGCATTCAAATGAACAAAGTTGCTCGTAATAATTTGCGAGTCAAACTTGGTGACCTTGTCAACGTCCACCAATGTCTTGACATCAAATACGGGAAACGCGTGCATATCTTACCCTTCGACGACTCCATTGAGGGACTAAGTGGTAACATCTTCGATGTCTACCTAAAACCATACTTCCTTGAAGGTATGCGATTTTCGTCTTGATTCATATATCCTGCCAATCTGTCACTCCTAGCCTACCGGCCTGTGCGCAAAGGCGACACTTTCCTTGTTCGTGGCGGAATGCGAACAGTGGAATTTAAGGTTATTGAGACCGACCCGTCGGAATTTTGTATAGTGGCTCAGGATACCGTCATTCATACCGGTACGCACTCTACCCATACCCTCTTTCCATTTTTCTAAAGCATTCGCCTCCAGAGGGTGATCCCGTCAAGAGAGAAGACGAAGAAGCAAACCTTAATGATGTTGGTTACGATGATATCGGTGGATGCAGAAAACAAATGGCTCAGATCCGCGAGCTTGTTGAGCTCCCTCTGCGCCATCCACAACTATTCAAGTCCATTGGTATCAAACCGCCACGGGGTATCCTAATGTTCGGTCCTCCTGGAACAGGAAAGACCTTGATGGCCCGTGCGGTTGCGAACGAGACTGGTGCTTTCTTCTTCCTGATCAACGGTCCAGAAATTATGAGTAAAATGGCTGGCGAGAGTGAGAGTAACCTGCGCAAGGCCTTCGAGGAGGCCGAGAAAAATTCACCCGCCATCATCTTCATCGATGAAATCGACTCAATTGCACCGAAGCGTGAAAAAGTATGATTTTTTCTTTTTCTTGGTTTGACGAAGTTAAATGTGAATTTCTAGACCAACGGAGAAGTTGAACGTCGTGTTGTTTCCCAATTGCTTACCCTTATGGACGGTCTCAAGGCTCGTTCAAATGTTGTAGTCATGGCGGCAACTAACCGACCTAACTCCATCGATCCCGCTCTGAGGCGTTTCGGTCGCTTCGATCGAGAAGTCGACATTGGTATTCCAGACCCAACAGGACGACTTGAAATTCTTCGGATTCACACAAAGAACATGAAGCTTGGCGATGACGTTGACCTCGAACAAGTGACTTAATCATTTCTTTCCTGATTCCATTATTAAAGTGTTTTGCACAGATTGCCGCGGATACTCATGGTTATGTTGGGTCCGATATCGCCTCTCTCTGCTCTGAAGCTGCTATGCAACAAATCAGAGAAAAGATGGACTTAATTGATCTGGACGAAGATACCATTGATGCGGAGGTGCTCGACTCTCTTGGGGTTACTATGGACAACTTCCGCTTTGCTTTGGGTACTTCCAACCCATCCGCCTTACGCGAGACTGTCGTGGAAGTGCCAACAGTCACTTGGGACGATGTCGGTGGTTTGGACAAGGTCAAACTCGAGCTACAAGAAACTGTGCAATACCCCGTGGAGCATCCCGAGAAGTTCCTCAAGTATGGTATGTCCCCATCAAAAGGCGTCTTGTTCTACGGTCCTCCTGGTACGGGTAAAACTATGCTTGCCAAAGCCATTGCCAACGAGTGCAATGCAAACTTTATCAGTATCAAGGTATATTCAAATGCTCTGCCTATATGCAAATGCCGTCTTAACGCTATCGTTTTAGGGACCTGAACTTCTAACTATGTGGTTTGGTGAATCTGAAGCTAACGTTCGGGATGTTTTCGACAAAGCTCGTGCTGCCGCGCCATGTGTGATGTTCTTCGATGAGTTGGACTCCATCGCCAAAGCTCGTGGCGGTAGTGGAGCATCAGGCGACGGCGGAGGTGCTGGTGACCGAGTACTCAACCAAATTCTGACGGAAATGGATGGTATGAATGCAAAGAAGAACGTATTCATCATTGGTGCTACCAACAGACCTGACCAAATTGATGCTGCTCTCCTCCGTCCTGGTCGTCTTGATCAACTTATTTATATTCCTTTGCCTGACGAGCCATCACGATTGTCTATCCTGAAAGCTTGTCTTAAGAAGTCGCCTGTGGCTCCCGAGGTCGATCTCAATTTCTTGGCGAAGAACACTCATGGATTTTCTGGTGCTGATTTGACGGAGATCTGCCAGCGAGCGGCGAAACTAGCTATTCGGGCCTCTATTGATGCAGATATCCGAGCTGCAAGGGAAAGGAAAGAACGTGAGGAGGCTGAAGATACGAAGATGGAGGATGATTCCGAGGAGGCTGAAGACCCCGTTCCCCAAATCACAAGGTTAGCTTTCAATGATGGCAACTGATTGGCTTGCTCATTGTTTTTGTTTATACTTTAGAGAACACTTCGAAGAAGCAATGAAGTATGCTCGTCGTTCCGTGTCCGATCAGGATATCAGACGTTACGAGATGTTCTCTCAGGTTTGTCTTGGTCTATTTTAATCTGATCTGTGCTCATTTTACGCTTTGCTTAGAACTTGCAACAATCAAGAGGTTTTGGAAACAACTTCAAATTCCCTGAGAGTGAAGGTGGACCTTCTGAAGTGGCGGCGGCGACAGGCAATGCAGGCTTCTCAGATGATACAGCCGACGACGACCTATATGCTTGAAGTCAATGGGTCCCTGAAGATGGAATGCTGAATATCCGTCTGGCAACGATTTCCTGTGCTTTCCCGTCACATTTTCTGCACTCTTTTTTCCCTTCTGTCATAATTTCTCTCTTATCATAGTCTTACCTTCTTTTACAATCTACGATGTTGGTCCCTATCAAAATACTAGATAAATATGTCTCTTTCCTTGTCTCGGTTTTGTTTTTGAGATTGCAGAACACTACAAAAGTGAAACAAGGAAATAGCGGCAAAAGTAACTACCATAGACTAGACTAGTGCCATCTGTCTTTTGTTCCTTCAGCAAACTCGCGTAATATTTGATCTTTACACCATTAGTTTCTCCACTTATGGACAAACGCTTGAGTGAAACACTTGTTCAATGCTTGCAACATTCCCATTCGGCAATCGCAATTAAAAATTTCGCTTATTACTGAACACGTGGTAAGTAATTGTGCATATCATCGCCGCATATCTTACTTATGTAACTTAGTTAGCGCTGTAATTTATGAATATCGCTAACCCTTCATAACTAAGTTCCCTCTTCCCCCTACAACCCCGCTATCCTTTTCCCAGACCTCAATATCATCTTCCTGTCAAAGTCCCGACGTCCTACTTAAGTGCGCAACGAGGAAAATCTTAACCTTTAATGTCAAGCACGAAACTTCATTCAGCACCCGGGCGACCTGGAGGCCTTACAAGCAACTCTAGAACGTTATCAGCGGGCACGCTGAGAGATAGACTTTCTAAGCTAGCCACGCCGTTGAATGTAGTCAATCCCGTCGCTGCTCTTCGTGCCAATGTCAAGTATGTTATTTCATTCCACGCTATCCGCTTTATATCAAATTGAATGTTGGCCTTCTGCATTGCAGTTTCGTTCCAGCACAAATACCGAGGAAACGGAGGTTGCAGATGCTTGCGGTTGCCGTGTGGTCTGTGATGATAATTATAACGACGAGTGCATGGCTCCTATTATGGTATGTCCCCTAATTCTTGCTATAGATGCCTGAATGAACATGGCAATTGTCGACTTCAGCTCCATTCCACCACTGTGGCCGCTCTTAGCTGTCTATCTCTTTTGGTCTCGTTGGATAGACGATGCCCCAGAAAAGGGTGGGCGAAGTAGTCAGTGGTTCCGATCTTCGAGGTTTTGGAGGTATTTTGCGGATTACTACCCAGCCTCGTAAGTCTAAGGATTTCTGCACCACTAACCAATGTTTCTGATGCATTGGAATAGCCTCTTAAAGGTGCCACCGTATGCTATATTTTTCAGGGGCAACATTCTGAAATGTCATTAGGAGGGAGATTTGCCTGCAGATCGACCGTATGTCTTTGGTTATCATCCACATGGTAAGCCGGACACAAGTGATTTTATCGTACAAACTGACTCATCAACTTAGGCATTATTGGAATGTGCGTTCTTCAGTTTGGCCGCATAATACCCGTAACCTACATTTTTTTCCATTTATGCAGGGGAGCGTTGGCTACATTTGCCACAGAAGGTCAGTATAATTGCTTTTCTGGCGGACAAGGCGCATATATTGGTTGACAATGACTTGCAGCCACGGGGTTCTCAGCTGCCTTCCCCGGGATAAAACCCCATTTGCTCACGCTTGCAACAAATTTTCAAATGCCATTCTACCGAGATATACTCCTAGCGTTAGGAGTATGTAGTGTGAGCAAGCAATCTTGTTCAAATATTCTTACACGCGGCCCTGGCTCTGCCATAACCATCGTAGTAGGCGGTGCTGCAGAAAGTCTGAGTGCACATCCTGGAACGGCGGATCTGACGTTACGAAGAAGGTCAGGTTCGGATTCCCCTCTTGCTTTATTTTCGAGTTGTTTTATTGACTATTTTGCATACAGATTAGGATTCATAAAACTCGCCATCCAGCATGGGTGTGTACCAAAGTTGACTTTCCTGTGCTATTCTGACTCTCTGTAATCAGAGCCGACCTTGTGCCAGTCTTCTCCTTTGGAGAAAATGACGTACATCAATTTCTCCGTCCACTTCCATATAAATTTCGGCTAACTTTTGTGGTATAGATTTATCAACAAATGCCAAACGAAAAAGGAACCACGATATACGCTCTCCAGCGCAAATTTCAGTCAATGTTCGGGTTCACATTACCACTCTTCCATGGAAGAGGACTTTTAAATTGTATGCGTCTTTTTCACAAATCTCATTCTTTCATACTCATGTATCATTTAGACAACCTCGGTCTCATGCCATATCGGCGGCAGATTGTCGCCGTCAGTAAGTCCCGGCCTTTTTATTTAGGGTTTTAACCATTCAGTTTCTTCGTTTTTTTCCCAGTTGGTAAACCCATACACGTTCAGCAATGCGATAAGCCAACTCTGGAAGAAGTAATGCGGGTACAAAAGAAGTATATTGAGGAGCTCACTCGGTCAATATTTTGTTCAACTTTTTTTTGCTAAAACTCATGTTTTCGACTTTTATAGTATATGGAACACCTACAAGGATAGATTTGCCAAGGCACGATTGAGAGAATTGGAGATCATAGATTGAATTACTTTGTTTATCCCGGATTAATCAACTCCTTGTGTAATTATTCACACCTTAACATGGATACAGATTGCATAGATAAGACAGACAAAAGGATGGATTGTGCAGAGTTGCAAATAAATAGTTAGACAATTGTTGGATTTCCAAGGCTAACAACGCCTGAAACAAATGGCTGTCACCATTCTTACCAAGCCAATGATTCAAATTCATTCCTTCTGTTGCCCCTTATAATTTACTTCCTCATTTTAGTCCTAAGAAATTTACCTTTTTGCCTTCACTGTTTCACTATGAAATTAGGATAGAACTCCTTTCCAAATGCTCTTCTTGAGAGCTATTTCTTTTTGTTCAACTAATTGTGGTTTAGTTCTCTTACTATTTTTCATATATGCAGTAATTCATTGTATCATCTCCCTTCAGTCCTTTGGCTTCACAAACACTGAGTGAGATCAATATTCTACATTCATTAAATATTCACCTTGTATTGCTAGCTATCTTGTAAACTAATAACAATGCTGTGCCTGAAGGCTCATGAAAATTATACATTGACTTTGGTTGGACTTTGGTCGCTTTGACAAGTGAATGTGAACTCAGGTGCCCAAGCAAGCTGAGTAGGTTGCTGCCTTACAAAGACTAAAGTGAATGTCTCTTATTAAGTTTAGACAAGGGGGTAACGTCGGAGTAACTCCGGAATGGACGGAACGGAACCGGAACAAGTAATGGAAAGGACTTTGGCCTCAGCGTATGTGCTGTGCTGCCCAGCTCCTACAATGTCCTGATTTCGGAACCAGAAGAGAATGGAAAGACGGAAGACCTCAGTGACTTAGAGGACGAACAAGAGGAGGAAACTAAGTTGATATTCGAACTGACTCAACTGAGGAAAACATACAAGTTTTGAGTACTTAAATAATAAAAGGAATAGCAACCAAAATATAAAGAATAAATATAAAGTGCTGCGTTCTGCTCCCGGAAGGTCCTGCATTCTTGGGTGAATAATCCATAGCGGGTGTGCTGACTGATAGTGGGAAAGTGATGACAAAGAAATAGTGGTTGTGGCGAAGATGTGGTATTGGGTTTGGAGTATCGTCAGAAGAGCCAGAATGATATGGAGAAGTCTCGGAGTTGGACGTAGGAGGAGTAGAACCGGAAACAAGGGAAAGTACTGGAATGGAGTATGGACTACCGGAGACAACTCCGACGGAGCTGGACTGGAGTAACATATAACAGAATGTAACAGTAACCTGCTTGAGAGGGCCATCACAGAGCGTGGCGTGTACGAGTCCCTCTTTTATTTAGCAACATCACTGCATTTGAGAATGAGATTAATGCCTTCGGTAACACCTGATTCTAGGTTTATAAAACTCAATGGCATATCCTCGGGGTCACCTGCATAACACTTAACAAGGCTGCGAAGTTGACAGTTATACATCTCTTTTTGGTGCTCGCATTTTCTTCTTGCCTGTACCACTCCTGTGAACCCATACTTTTTCAATGTTCACCAGATATTCAAGTCCACAAAAATAATATAGATATGATTGAGTCGCAACACGTGGACCTAATTGCTGCTCGAGTCCAAGTAGAGGATGGTCGGTTGGGTAAGAAACTGACCCAGTCTGCCACACGAAGAACAGAGAAATCAATAAAACCTTCCCAAGAATGTTTGAATCAGATCAGACCAGGTGAAACGAGCGGCGGTGCCCATTCATCCAGGGATGGCAAAAGGCATATGCATCACCGACACAACAGGCACAGTGGCACCTATTTGTGGAGACGGAGACCCAGATACGGCTCCAGGAGAGGGGCCAGCAAAGAAAGTCGACATACATATATGAACAGGAGTGCTTTGTGCGAATGGGAAATATTAGATACAGGGTCTATACTCAAACAAGCAGCCTCACCCGTAACAATGGCGATGTTCCTCGTTGGAATGATATGATCTCTCTATTCACCCTAGCACAGATGGAGATTCATGACTAATTGTTGATTTCAGCGACATGAGGACTTCCATTTGTCTGAGTAATTGACATTGAGAACCACTTGCAAACAATGAAAAAAAGTCGCTTACTGAAATTACCGCAGTCAGAAGCAACTAGAAAAAAAAAACGCTGCTTGATCTACTACCATCACACAACCAAATTTTCCCACGCTTTCAATGCGCTGGAAAAGGCGGTCTCAAAGATATTGCGTAGCATCACAGTAGAGTAGAAGCATAATAAAGCAGATACATTCATGACTTACTCCATTGTGAGGTACATAACAATGCCCCTCATGCCTTTGGGATCAAATGCACGAGTTACCAGAGCCACCGCGGGCGCCACAAGCAAGACACACAATGACTTAACCAAAGTGACAGACTTTGAGGTCAAAGACGCCCGCTCGGCCAAGCTATTCTTAACCAATGAGGAAGTCAAACATGAACATGCGGAACTGTCAATGGAAACACTGAGCACTTTAGCCATGGATTTATCTCAGAACATTAAATCAATCAAACACGCAGTGGAAGCATTTAGAGCTCTGGCCTTCCTAATAAATGACACACAATTGAAGAATACTATGGAAATCATCATGGATATGATAGCTAAATCAATCAGCACAGCAACCAAAAGGACGCGCACTGAACTCGAAGATGCAACAGAACAACTGACAGAAGCGTCACTAATCATATACACCACAGTAAATGAATTACGGGAAGAACACCATAGCATTATTGTTGAACTAAAAGGAGCATTAGAAGCAGCAGAGATAGCAGGAGCAGTGGGAAAGGAAGGGCAGAAGAGAGGGTACACCAGGACAAACGCAGACGGAATAGAGGAGAGTACAGAGACGTATGCAGAAAGGACAAGAAGATTCATTCCAACACCTCATGCCCAGGTGGTAGCCAAGGCAGAACTTCAGAAGAGGAGGGTACAGATGACCAGAGCAGCGGGTATGGAAGGTGACAGGACAAATGAGCTATCCAAAAAGCAATTAGTTGAAAAAGCAAACATGGCAATCGAACTCATGGACATACCAGCATCAACCAAACCAGAGGAGGCAAGGTTCGTAGGGGCAAACAAGATGAATGGGCAAGCATCAGGGGATATCATTTATGAGATGAATTTGAGTGTAGCGGCGGAGTGGATCAAAGAGAAGGAGGTTATGACACTGTTCATAGGCGAGATGGGGTCTACAGTGGACTTCAGAGCACAAACATTTGAAGTGGTGTTTGACTGGGTACCAACATCATTCAAGCTAGAACACAAAGAAACATGGGCATCAGTTGAATTAGCAAGCGGTATACGAGGAACAGCCATTCACGAAGCAAGATGGATCAAACCACTGCACATGCGGTCGCCAGGGCAAAGAATAGCTATCATGATACTAGGTTTCGCTATGCAAGAAAACGCCAACACCGCAATCAACGCAGGACTATTTGTAGAAGGAAAGAAGGTGTGGGGAAGGAAACAAACACAGGAACCAAGAAGGTGCCTCAAGTGCCAATGCTTTGGCACACATAAAGCATCACAATGTGCGGCCATCCACGAAACATGCGGTCGATGCGCGAAGCAACACAAAACCAACAGTTGTCCAGTAACACTACAAAGTGAAATGGAATGCTCAAACTGCAGGGGGAACAAAGAGGAACAGAGTACAGGGCACGGAGCAGCAGACAGAAGATGTCCGATTTTCCTAGAAAAAGTCAACAAAATGAATCATACGCACCAAGAAAACAGGTACAAATTCTTTTGTACAACCGACCCATCAACATGGGAAACCATTGAAGGATACGACAATCTAGGAGCAGAGGGGGAGGAACATGGTCAAAGGAGAGGAGCATTCAGGAAGGACAACACATCTAACTATCATGATGGAGGAGGAACAGGTAGACTAGCAGGAGGGCAACAAGGTGGAGCAAACACACAGAGAACCAGAGACAATGGGTGGGAAGGATTCAGGGAGGAAGTGAGATCAAACGGAGGTAGAGACGCAGATAACTGGAGGGAAGGACCACGCTCCGAAGAGAATAAGAAGGTTGGAAAGGAAATAGAAAGGAAGAAGGAAGCAGGAAAAAGAAGCTATAGGCAAGACGCACACAAAAACAAAGGACCAACGCAAACTACACTGGTCGAGGCATGGGCCAACAAAGATACAAGATCTTGGGCAGAGCAATTAGAAGAAATTGATGAAGAGACCGAAAGAGACAGACAAAACCTATCCAGCGCATTATCCTATGGTCTGATACAAACGAACCAAACGCATCACGGTGTCGTGCACCAATACTGATTGGTAGCGTGAGAACAAAGCTTAAAAGTCGCCATCATGAAAATAAGCGGACTTTGAATTTGCTTACCTATTTTGGAAGCGGCCCTGAATCGCGTTCCTGGTCAACAAAACCATTCGTTCAACGATAACATCCTCATCGCTCATCATATCCTCAATGTCTTCCACTATGTTGTCTATCATTTACACTATCGACATGCTCCTTAACATCTACCATCCGTTTGTCCCTTGGCTAGTGATACAACAAAGCGATCAATCTACTATTCGCATCGGTCATCGGCTCGCGTTTGATCGTATCTTTGGTCCATCATTTCAAGAACGGCCCGTTTATGGACGCATCAGCCACATCTCCCATTATGTCAAAGGCTTTGTCATTGTTGTTGTGGCTATGGACCCACAAGTCTTCGCTTCAGCTATCTATCTTGCCATACCTCGCTCCTGGATCTCACTCAGTCCCCTATCCTCACTCATCTACCTCTTATCTTATCATTCACTGCCAAAACCATCATTCACGCGGTACCTGAAGCCTTCCCACCCTCTTTATGACAATTTAGGAAGTCCAGGAGGATCACGACTAAGCAGGAATTGCAGATGAATCAGCAGCAGAGGATTATTCTCGCAGTGTGTCAAGTGTTATCAAGGCTGCGCGACATGGGACCATGGGCAAGTAGTGTTTTCTCGGGAACAAGGCTGCGCCTTTCAAGTGTTGACTCAGGACCTTTCACATTTTTGACATGACCACACGCCTATGGAGTCGATATATTTTTGCTATTGGACTATGTACACTGCCTTCTTTTCTTTTCTCTCGCATTTTGACACTTTACAGATTTTTTTATTGTTCCTTTTCTTTTCCATTGTTCTTTTCTTCTCGCAGCTGTCCTCTCTTTATCTTTCTTCCTTTGACAGCGCGTACTTTGTTTCTTTTTATTGTTTTACATAGCCTCATCCTTAGGGTATAAATACTGCTCTTTTGTACCAGGATAGGTAGTTCAGTTCAATTCATTCTTACTCCCCACTTTCATCATCTCAGTGGAATTCCAGTGAATTCCTCCCTTAAGTTCGCTTTTCTTGCCCCTTACTGTCAATCTATCCCCTATCCCTCAACTGCTATAGTCTTACTGAAGACTCTCTCTTGCTCATCCTCATCCTCGTCTTATACCTCATTCATCTTCCAAGACCTTCATCCTCCTCCTTCTCTTCTCTATTCTTTCCCCTTACCTCTGTGTGTTAAAAGTCAAGGTTATACCTTCCCTAAACGAACAACAGGGAGTCTCTTGACCTAAGGTCTGGTCCACTGCTCTCTGGTTGGTGTTTATATACAACAACAACAACGATTTATAACGGAAGCTCAAAATCTGGCAGCAAAACATTAACCGATCTTTAGAAGGACAATTGGACCTATTGCAATCATTAAAAAGCAACGAATACGACGTAGCAGTGCTACAAGAACCACACATAGATTTTTTGGGACGAACCAGAGCAAATCCCCACTGGACAGTGGTATACCCGAAAAATCATCTAGAAAATCCAAACAAAACCAGATCAATAATTCTAGTCAATCGAAAACTATCCACGAACAATTGGGCAGAGATACCATTGCCATCATCAGACGTATCAGGGATACAGATGCATGGCGAATTTGGGGGAATATGCATAATCAACATTTATAACGATTGCAAACACAACAGAAGTTTAGAGGTGGTGAAGGAATTTATGAGGGAGGAAAGGAGAAGGATAGGAAGGAACCAGGAGGAACGAATAAATGAGCAGTACATCTGGTTAGGGGATTTCAATTGTCATCATCCAATATGGGATGAAGAAAGGAACATTCACCTATTCACAAGGGCAGCGCTGGAGGCAATGCAACCATTGCTCAATTTAATCAAAAAATATGATATGAGAATGGCTCTACCAAAGGATATTCCAACGCTAGAAGCCTGTGCGACAAAGAATTTCATGTGGGTGGACAATGTATTCTGCTCAGCGGAACTGAGCGGGGCGTTCATCTACTGCAACACCAAACCACACCTACGTTGATAGGACCCAGGAGACGTCTAGGGATGTAAACGCACCATTTTCGCGGTTTCACAACCTTTGCAGTATACTTGCAGATGCTCACATATCATTGCGGATACTTGCAGATCATTGCAGGTCATTGCAGGTCATTGCAGGTCATTGCACATACTCGCACATTCTCGCAGCTCATCACAGAACACTTGCAGATCATCGCAGATGCTTGCAGTCATCACCAACATTTGCATTATCATTCGCAGTTGCCAGCTGTTCTTGCAATCATTAAACACGACTCAAACAAAGGTCACTCAGGTGACTGTATTACTCATCACCTTTATTTTTATCTTGTCTCCTTTATTTGGCTCTTATCTCCTATGTTTCATTACCAAATTACCGGACCCATGTGACTCCGCTTTAACCCACATTTTACATTTCTGTTTCACCTTTCCGCACTTAGCTATTTGCTAGTTACTATATTATTAGCAGTAGCAAGTAAGGTAAAGCATACAGGAGAACGGACGAATTACCACACTTTTGATCCCACCTTTGGAACGTTGTACTAAGCTACTCTTGCACTCCTTCAAAATCATCCTGCAAACTTCGCTTTTTCTGCGCATTATCTCGCACTTTAAAGCGAACCTTCGCACCTCATAAAACCTCACTATCACCTACTGAAGAGAACTACATCAACCCCACGAACTACGTACTACTTGCGGTCTGTCCCCACCGCAGGTACATCAACGTCCACAAAACACAGACCACATGCCGATAATAAGCATACTGGAGATAGAACCAAAACACACAACACATATAGACAAATTCAATTTCAAAATGACAAACTGGGAAGAATTTCGATCGTCATTAGAGGATGGATTGGCGATCATCGAAGAACCAGAAGAACTCACATTGGTAGAACAGTTTCACATCAAACTAGTACAATTGGACAACACAATCAAGGCAGTGATACTGAAACATGTTCCATTGACAAACTCAGTCCATATTTGAAGAGGTGGTGGACCAAAGAGCTAGGAAAGCTAAAGAAGGAAAAGGAGAAGTGGGCTAGGAAATCATATGGAAGAAGGGCATCAGACAAAGATCCAGTACACGAGGAATACAGACAAGCACGCAACAAATACTCACAGGCAATTTGCGACACAAAATTAGAACACTGGACCGAATGGCTGGAATCGTTAGATGAGGAGGGGATATGGACAGCAAACAGAATGACATCTGGGCCAGCCACAGATGGAGGAAGTTGCAGAGTGCCGACGTTACAAATAAGAGACCCAATAACCAAGGGAGTAATGCAGGAAGCATACACCAACGAAGACAAAGGCAAGATGCTATACAAATTGTTCTTTCCTGTTTGCACAGCAGCAGCAATAGACATACCTATGGAACAGTATCCACCGGAGAAGTGGACATATGCGCCAACCACTGATGAACAAATTCATCGAGCGATCAAAAAAATGAAACCGTGGAAGGCGACAAGATCAGGCACTACTCCAAATTCAGTATTCATCCACGCGCGCAAAATGCTAGTACCACACCTTGGACCGCTATTCAGAGCCACAGACACACTCAAAACATACCCCAACAACTGGAAAATAACTGAAACACCGGTATTGAAGAAACCAGGGAAGCCAGACTACACGCTAGCCAACACGTGGAGACCCATAGTTTTAACCAACGGATATGCGAGGCTGCTGAATGGTTGTAAAACAGAGGACCTGGTCCTAATGTGTGAAAAGACAGGGATCTTGCCAAGTAATCACTTTGGCGGCAGACCTGGGAGGGCAACCACCGACTCCATCCATCTAATGGTCAAACTGGTCAAAGATGCATGAAGAAAAGGAAATGTGGCTTCACTACTTTGTCTGGATGTGAAAAGCGCATTTCCAAGTACAGCTGTGGACGTACTAAGACATGAAATGAGGATGAATGGAATTCCATTGGGACACGTAAAATGGTTGGAGAGAAGGCTAGAAGGAAGAAGGACAACATTGGTTTTCGACGACTTCAGGTCCAAACCTTTCAACATCGAAGGAGGACTGGATCAAGGAGACACCCAGTCACTAATAGCTTGGTTAATATACAACTTATCCATATTGAAGATATTCCGAAAGGAATTCAACGAGACGGGTCTGCTATATGTTGATGACATGGCAATCGTGACAACAGGAGCAAACTTCAATATCACGCACGAAAAACTAAAAAACATTATGAACAGAAAAGACGGCGTAATGGATTGGGCCAACGTACATAACTGCTCGTTCGGGCTAGACAAATTTCAGCTCCTAGATCTATCGCATCGAAAAATCAAAGACCCACTCAGACCACGTAAAAGGATACCACTACCAAGGAAAGCTTTGCTACTCAACGGACAGAGTATCAAATCAGTTTCATCGGTCAAGTTCCTAGGTCTACACATAGACAGAGAATTAAGGTGGAAAGAACAGATTGTGGCAGCACTAGGGAAAGGAAGAGAGTGGCTAAGACAATGTGCGAGGTTTAGCCAAACCGACAGGAGGAGCGTCAGGAAGACACATGAGGAGATTGTACCTATTGGTGGTAAGACCCAGAATGCTATATGGTGCAGGCATGTTCCTAGGACCAGTGTTACGGTCAGAGTCATTCAAGGCAAAAAAAGGCAAAAGAGCAGTGCTTAACAAACTAGCGACAATACAGAGAACTGCAGCGTTAATGATACTTGGAGGGATATGCACCTCGCCCACAGACTCGCTCGACGCACACACAGATTTGCTCCCATTCCACCTACTAGTTGACAAAACACAGTTCCAAGCAGTGTTACGTCTAGCAATGCTTCCAAGTACACACCCACTATACAATCCGGTTAAACAAGCAGCTCGAAGATTCGTCAAAAAACATCACACACCGTTACATGAGTTGATGTATAAATTCAAGTTGAAACCAGATGTCATGGAGAAAATCGAAGCAACAAGACAAGGTCCAAAGTGGGAACCAAACCTAGCAATCAGAATAGCAGACAATAAGGATAAAGCCAAAGAGGAGGACAGGCTAGACACAACGAACATTAAAGTTTACACCGATGGATCAGGATGCGAGGGGCAAGTAGGAGCAGCAGCAGTCCTATATCAAGATGGAGTGATCAAAAGCAGGAAAAGACTGAGATTAGGGTTGATCAAACATCACACGGTGTATGAAGGAGAAGGGGTGGGGATGATTTTAGGGTTGGAATTGATTAGAGAGGAAAGCGAGGTCGAGGGTATGGTTTTGATGGGCGTTGACAACACAGCAGCAATAACAGTGACACATGCCATTAAACCAGGCCCAGGACACCATCTGTGGGACCTATTCCATCGAAGATTGAAAATGGTGAACAACAAGCATAAGGATATGGACTTACTAGTCAGATGGACGCCAGGTCACATTGATATCGAGGGCAATGAAGAGGCAGACAAAGAAGCAAAGTTGGCTGTTTGACACGGATCCAGTCTAAACAACAAACTACCTGCTCCATTTAGAAAGCCGCTACCACGCAGTAAATCCGCAGTACGGCAAGTGTACCATGCCAAACTCAAACGTACAGCAGTCAAACTATGGCCCAAATTGCCAAGGTATGAAAAGATGAATTGTATAGACCCATCACTACCGTCCAACAAGTTTGTGAAACACACACGGCATCTGAAATGAAGTCAAGCAAGTTTACTATTTCAGCTAAGGACGGGGCACGTACCTCTCAACACCCACCTACATCGAATCCACAAAGCAGAGTCACCAATATGTCCAAGATGCCACAGACACAACAAAACAGTCTTGCATTATCTGATCCACTGTCCAGCCCATGATCTAGCGAGACGCAGGTTGTTACAAACAGCAGGAAGAGACGCAAGAGACGTAAACAAGCTTCTGAGCATCCCAGGGTTATTCCCACATCTATTCAAGTTCATCGGCAGCAGTGGACGTTTCGGATCTAACCAGGAAACAATGGGAGCCGTACAACAATAAGAAATCACAATCATCACACCTAATCTACATTACTACATCACGTCGTCACACACCCTATTTCATGCAGTTATTCTGCTTCAAGTTATGCACCGCATTTCTCATAGCAGTTGTTCAGATTTTCACCAATATAAGCAAGGAGAGTAGTGTATAGTCAGCTTACAGTATATGTCTACCATATGGTTCGCCACAAAAAAAGAAGCAACTAAGAAACAAAAAATAAGCAAACCAACATTGATACTCAGTACTGAACCACATCATCACACAAAACGAAGGAATGAAAAATGATCAGGCAGAAAAGAAGAATGGGCAGGACCCTGAATACCAGATTCAGTGTTTGCCGGCTATGGCACCATCACGGGCCCTGTTATGAACGTCTGGTACGCGCATGGCCCCCATTCCTTTTTCTCCCCTTTCTTTACTGTACATTACATCCTCCTTTATCGCTCCCTTCCTACACCACCCCTCTTCCCTATTTACCCTTTGCCCTGAACCTTCCATGTACTATACTTAGCTATCGCTTCCGTTCCCTCTATCTCCGACTCGTACTCCTAGCATGGACCATCCCCTTATCTCTGACTCGACCCCTTAGTATATAAGAGCCATACCCATAGCCATGATCCCTAGTTTAGACCTTTGTATTCCTACGGTCTTAATCTACACAGCTTGCTCAGAACCTGTCGCCCTCAGTCTTAACTTGTTGAACACGATTGCAGTTGTATCTAAGTCCCTAGTTATTTGGTCTATCGGCCCAGCACCGAACGCGAGTGCAAGCTTATAGTCGCCGTAACAGGCCCCCATATTTCCACGGGTTAAAAGAACGATTCCCATAAATGGGACTCGTAATAATGTTAGTGAGCTCAAGTGAACTGTGAGGGCTCAAGTGGGTAAGTCATTAAGATAATTTGGCCTCAAAAGACAAGACTTTACACTCACCCACGAGTCTGATCGGACTCCAAGTAATCCAATCGGAATCCGAGTAGTCCAAGTAAAAACATCAAAAGTCTGAGTTCAGTCCAAGTCAGTCCAAGTTTGAGGACATCTGGGATTTGGAAATTTTGGCAATTCATTGATTTGGTGAATCACTGAATTTCCTAAAGTAGTAACACCCTCCAAAACCTATGTTTCCACCTCTGTGCCATCCGTAACGTGGGCTGTCCTCGTTGTGGCAACAAATTACCCAGGTCGAGAGGTCTTTACACTCCCCCAGGGAATCCGACAGAGTCCGAGCAGAGTCCGAGCGAGTCCGAGCACTTTTTCAGTGTATTTGAGTGTATTCCAAGCAGAATGTGCTCAGAATCCGCTCGGACTGCTCGGACTCGCTCGGACTCGCTCGGACTCGCTCGGACTGGAACCTATCTACCTCCCCAACCTTATCAAAGCCCTAACAAAACCTTAAAAAAAACCTTAAAAAAACCTTAACAAAACCTTAACAAACTATATACCTCCCTGACCTTAACAAAAACCTTAACACAACCTTAACAAAAAACCTTAACACAACCTTAACAAAAAACCTTAACAAAACCTTAAAAAAACCTTAACAAAACCCTAACAAAACCTTAACAAAACCTTAACAAAACCTTAACAGAAGTATTTTCCCAGCCAATTTGTGTCTTATTTGCTCAGATCCACTCAGAATATGCTCGGACTCCTCGGACTCCACTCGGAATCTGCTCGGACTCCTCGGACTCCACTCAGAATTTGCTCGGACTCCTCGGACTCCGCTTGGATCCGCTCAGACTCCTCAGAATCCCTGGGGGACTGTAAATTACTGCAGGTCGAGTTGTCTGCAAGGGGTGTCGTGGGTCTGGACAAGGCCATGTGGTGAGCCGGTGAGGCAGAGTTTACTATCACTAGTCCAGTGTTTGTAAACTTTTACAAATCAAGTCAGATATTTACCAATTCTGCACCGTTTTTCTTTAAATGTTTACTAGCAGAATGCCTAGCAACTCATATACACAGCTATGGTTTTTTATTTTGAAAGGTTGATGTTGAGGGGGAAGAATCGGGGAAGAAAATGTTTGGACTAGTCATCACAGGAGGGTCACACTTAATCTCATGAAAGTTGAGACGGATTCTGATGGATTTTCAGACTCTGAGTGAATTGCCTCTAAGCATAGGCGTGTTTTGGAGTTTGAATTTTGTTGACCATTTAGTCACACCAATCCATTTCACATCTTTCCTCAGCACTCTGGGCCTTTAAAAGTTGCTCAATACATTATAATTTATTTAATTTGGTCAAGGAAAAAAGAACGGAGAAAAATGAGCAATATTACGATGGTCAAGTCAGATTTCACTCTTTTTGATGATTTCATTACCATATTCTGTCCCTCACATCTAATGTAAACATAAAAAAAACTCATAATACTGTGGGTATTGTTTTTTACTCACGATATTCCAAAAAATTGGATTGAATGATTGAGTGGTTGTGGAGATATAAAGCAAAAGTGTTGATTTTCAAACACTAGGCACATGATAGTACCAAAACAAATTCACTGAATCACCGAACTGCCGAACTGCTGAAATTTCCAGATCCCAGATTTTTTGCCAAGTTCAGTCCAAGTTCAGTCTGAGTTCAGTCCGAGCTGAGTCCGAGCTGAGTCCGAGTCCAAGTAAAAAATTACTCAGCTCAGACTCAGCTTGGACTCAGCTCGGACTGAACTTGGACTGCATCAGGAAAAATGATTTTGACACCTTTAGTGCATCCTGGTGCATTGACCATCTGGATTAAATCATATCAGGAGGCCCTGGGAGTCCCTTAGAATTTATTTAGAATTTATGAATTTTCATATAGAATGTTTAACCCCTGTGTCCAGGAAAGTATTTTGCAATTTTCTCAATAAGGAGAGCTGCTATTAATAGAATTTAAACATATTCAGGGTCCTAAAACAATTCTCTACCATCTTTGAAAATTTCCTTTTTTGGAATCTTATGTAATCTACTCTGACCCATATGCTTCTATTGAGATCTTGACGGTTGGCTGAGTCACACGGGATGTGGGGCTTGCCGTGTCACCAGTGAGGAACTGGCTCAGGTCTCGGCAGAACCATAGTTCGGTTCCGGGGACGGGCCTTGACCTGATTTGGGTGCTTTTGCCCCTGTTTGCCTCAGACACCTTCGTCCACTGTCGGCTCAGTTCGGCTTGCTAATGCCCCCTGTCCCCTTTCAATTAGATCACTGCCAGAGCAGGACGGAACATGGCGCTTGGATGGTGCATCAATGGTGCTGAGTGTGATTGGGATCGAGGCCAAGACCACGACCCTGACCCCGATTCTGGCCAGCACTGACGACAGCAGCAGCTCTGTCGACATCGCTCGAGCTCCTGATCCTGATCAGGCTCGTCACCTTCACCTTCACCTGGGCTTTGTCCTTGCCCTCGGTTTTCTCACAATAACATCAATCTCGATCTCTTGCTTCTTCTGCCTCGTTCACAAACAGCTAGTGCTAGTAACAATAAATTCCATAATGGACTCCTGCTGCAATGGTGGCCGTGGTGATGATCCCATGGATGTAGACATCAAGGAGGAGCTGATGCCGTTCCCACATGTCGTGGATGGCAAGATGGAGACCTGGCTCCTGGACATGTGAGTCGTCCCTTTTTGTTATCCTGACCTGACATGAGACGAGCTGCCCACTTACTTCAGCCTATTTTGATTTTCTGCCCAGAAACAAGCAGGACAAGATGACTCTCAGGGACTGGTGCTGTGGATTTGGCCTGCATTACTCTGGCAACAAGAAAGCCCTCAAGAACGAGCTGTGCACGTTTAGTCGGAATCAGGCTGCATGGGATTGGTGCGTACATGTGTTTCTTTTATATATATTGTTTTGTTGTTACTTACTTTCACTTTCTTTTATATATATATATATATAATAGCATCCTTCCTGGAGCTCGTCGCACGCACAGAGGTCCCCGAATCGGCAGCAAGAGGACTTCCAAGAAGTCGTCTGCATCCCTTGCAGAGAGCCATTTCCCCGGTCAATAACGGGCTGTGCCTTGTGCACCAGCAATGCTCCTGACGCAGGCCGTACAACTTGCTGCATTGCAAGTTGTCAATGGCAAGGCTGACCTCGATTGGGTAAGTTATCTTGCTTTCTCCCACTTCCTGACCGTTTTACTGACCGTTAATAAACCCAGGCAAACAACATATTGAAAAGGTTCCCTCATATGGACAAGCCAGCCCATGATGTGTATCGAGCCCAAGCAGCTGGCCAGCATGTGGTGAGTACCGTATATTCATATATTTTTTTTACCTTATCTACATCTTTTTTTTTTTTAAACAGAACACATCTGCGCTCAACGACACCATCAACAGTGGTTTTGACGAGATAAAGGCCATCATCAAGGGACCATATCAATGCACTCTACCCGTGCTTCTTGCAAGCACCTCAACCCCTCAATATTCTTCGGCTGCCAGCACAACATTTGTCGAGCCTCAGCCCAGCGAATTGGAATCACCACCTGAGAACATTCAAGAGGATTCCCAAGCCACAATGATCTCCTCACCTAAAGCACGCACCCTTACACTCGGAAATAACACCACTCTCACATTCACTCCGGATGACGTCCCATTTCCACCTGCGCCAACATTTGCTGACGATCTGCCTCGGCTCAACCAGATGTGGGACGACACATCAACAAATTGGGATGGACAGTCAGCCTTGCATATCAAGGATGTTCCCATTGCCATCGTGGATTGGCCGTTTGTTTATGCAAGCTCAAAAGTTGACGGACCTTGGAAGTCAAGGCAGTGGAACATGTTGAAATCACATCATTCCGAATGGAAGGTTTGTCTTGATGATTTGCCAGTCTACTTTTCTGATGAGCCTACAAATACAGTACATTGTCCAACAATGGCGCGAAGGCTCTGAGGCCAATTTCTGGAAGGAGTTCAGTGATTCGACAGGAACCAGAATGAATTACACAGCAATCATCAATTGGCTCAAAGCTCTGTGGGTAGAAGAGAACAGTTGGCTTACTGAGCAGGTGAAGAAAGAGTATGGTGATAGCTTTGCATCCACCTTCGTCTACAGGAAGAATGGGCAAGTGCACATCATGTGTAAGCTGACATCGCAAGGATGTATCAGAAATTACAGGCTGAGTGAGAGAGCAGTAGTGTCACATTCATTACAGTAGTCATTTGCTTGCTATTCTAATTACCCACATACATTTTCTAATGGAAAATAATAATTCATTCTACAAGCAACAACAAGACCTTCCACAGTGAGGGCATCTAACTGTAGCAATACGTTTTGGGTTGAAGAATTCATCCCGGGATTCTGTTGGGTCGTCACTCCAGGAAATCAGGTACTTTACAATTGTCATGTTAGAGAACTCTGTACTCCAGCCACCCCACTCACAGATCCTCCGAAGAAGCCAGCGTCAAACCGATGCTAGGTACTGACATCCTCCCCGTCGAAAGGAATGTGTTCCATAAGGGGTGAAGTTGACCTCAATCTCAGTGAGGTTGCGACGAAACATCTCTAGAAATTGGGCAGATGTCTCCGAAAAAAAAATAAAAAAATGATAAGGACTCATACCAAATTTAAAAGGATGAAAGAAGCAAACCTACCACTGCACTATCTCTCTCAGCGGGTCTACCAGCAGCCAGCTGGCAAAACAGAGTGCCAGAGGTGATCTTTGAGGCATGTATCCAGTCAGCCAAGGCACAAACAGGGCACATATAAGTTTCTTCTGGACCGAGAGGGTACAGAACAAATGGCTTGATATCTGTTGTACCGTTACAACAAGATGATAGATAGATAGGTAATATTTACCTCCAAACTGATGTGTTTTATGGAAGGGCAGTGTCAGAGTGACCTTACCCTCCTCCTCCAATTCAATATGTTCCCTGCAAATTTTCAGGACCTCATCAATGCGAAGCAAACACAAGTACGAAATTGTATAAACAGCCTGAACCAGCCGATGGTGGAACGGCCCCCCCCATGAACCAGCATTCCAACTGTTTGGTGCACATTTTCTGACCTCCCAAAGCTCAGCTTGATAGTTGAAGTCATACAGCTTCTCCATCATTCCCTAAACACCATGTGAAAAGATGAAGGACAGGCAAAAACCTTGGGTTTACTCACTGGTGTCATCGCACAAGCACTGGTAGAGGTTTCACCTCCCTGAACCTAAGTACATCAGTAAGTTTGGGTTTTGCTATGGGTGCTATGGAGCACTGCCCAGCACTGTCAATCAAAGACCCTTTGCTATGTCACTATAGGTTGCTATGGGACTCTATATAGTGCTTGACAGCTCTTGGAAGTTTGCCATAGTGCCATTTTTTGACCCTGAAAACCTGAATTTACTGATGTACCAGTAAAATAAAGTCAGACAGTCAAGAAAAAAATAATCCAGAAGGTCAAGCCCAAGGTCCTGACCTTACAGCGGTGCAAAGCAAGCATGTAGTCGGAAACCTCGGTAGAAATGGATGGATTTCTGACCATCACTCCCTGGGATTCATCCATTTGCCAAGACCGGTTGCCACAACCATAAAGCCTACCAAATGCATAGGTCATAGCGGCACACATTTTCTGGGCATGTGTATAGCCACTCCGGATTGTAGACAAACTTTTGTTGCTCCCGTCAAGATTGCAACTGTCACATCTTCAAAGTTGTTAGCCTCAACTCTTGAGCGGTTACAGGTACAGGTATAGAACTCACTCATTCATTATCCAAGCAATAATGAATCGCGCAGAATCCTGAGGTGGACTCTTGCATAAGAATTCTTCCTTTGTCTTGATTAAGTTCTTTGAAATCAGGAAGGACATGCATGCATCCACGAGGCTACAGAGTGAGATCAGTATCAATATCAATATCAAAACGGGAAGGCCAATAAAGAAGCCAGCAAAGGTTAGGACTTACCGCTGATAACCTTTCTCAGTACGCTCCGATACTGCTTTTGAGGCCCCCGTAATTGTGTCAGACCATTGCAATGGCAAGCTGACAAGCCTTTCTCCATCATCAACTTTGATTAAATCCTCTTCGGCAAGGTCTGGAACAGTGCCTTGCTCGTCTTCCATGTCCACAGCGATGTCATTGTCTTCAATCTCTCCTATCCTGTCAATTTTCGTAGAACCAGGAATACCTGCAAACGCAGGCAAGTCCAGCAGCAAGATAGCAGGGAGCTGACGTTGGGTAGGCATGTGATGTTGTGATGTTGGGCAAAGAGAGAGGTGAATAAAGAAAGATGAAAGACGATGCACGTCTTATGTTCGTTTTCATACATGTTTCATATGACTAAAGACAAATGATTTGGCTATTAAATTAATAGATTTTTGTGCACAAGGATGTCTAACTCACGCTTCAGAGAGCTAGGAAGCCTGTTGATGAACCAACTGTTGCTGATGAGGATCGGGCATGGCCACAGGGGCTTCCGATGGGTTTGTGACCACCAATGGTGGATTGCTCGTTGACGCATTTAGGAAACAGCCTTGGATTTGCAGGGGCTGGCATTGGATGAGGTTCACCTGCGCTGTGATGACTTGGAACTGGCCTGGAGCTGCTGGGCCAGGTGGAACCAGTCAGGCAAGGAAGGTGGGAGGAAATTGAGAGGTGGGAGAGTGGTGACAGTGATAGGGTGGGGAAAGACCTGGGGCGTGAGGAAAGACTTGTGGTTGAGGGATCTAGAGCTTCCTTGAGACGAGGAAGCAAGGAGCTACAAGCACATATATTAGCAGTGAAGGGTGGAATGATCAAGGGGCTTACCTGATGGAGCTAGCTTGTTGAGCCAGGACAGAGGCAAGAACTACTGTTCTGCCTTCATGGCAGCCTAAAATTGTCAAGAAACTGTCTCTTCTCCTCAGTCAACCATCATTCCTCTGCAAGAAAACAGGCATGGTGGGCTAAGAACTGTCATTTTTAGCCTTTGAGACAGCTTCATATTTCGATGGGCAAACCTTTTGCTAGCAACACACCAGAGCATTGGGCTTGAGCGAGTTGGCAAAATGCCCGTTCTGGGCAGGGTCAGATGGACGTGACAGAGCTGCAGAGCTGGGTCAGTTCTTGAATCAGGTTCCACTTGGCGGTACCATTCGGCTATGTATAATAATATGTAGCAGGAACATACCTTCATACCTTGGCAGGTGTATGTAACGCACTCAAAATTAAACGATGCCTCATTTTTGAGAGATTGGCAATTCTGCCTCATGTACTATCAGTGGCAGGCAGGCAATATATAAGTTTATACATTGAACTCACCGCTGCTCTCAATTGGCCCCTCCTGTTGATGCCAGTCCTTTACCGACCACCATCCTCTTCACTACTACCACTAGCCAGAGCCAGCTTGATGACATACATCAGGACCTTGATCGAGGAAGAAGGACTCTTGGCGTCCTCCCACTTAACCGAGGATCGGTTTGCTCTTCTTGCGTGAGTGCTGTTGCCATTGCGCAGCGACTTTTTTCGTTTTGTTTTGAGTGGTTCTATGTCAATTGTGGATAAGTAGTCGATTCAAATCCAAGTCATCCAACTTACAGATATGTCAGAGGTGCGACATGGTCTTGTCCCCTGTCCGAATCCACATCTTTTGTCACGTCGCATCTGAGCCCCATTCCTGTTCGGTTCCTTTTTTTGTTTGGTTCCAGGTTACATCCCTGGATGGTCCTGATCCAGCTTGCTTTTGGGCTTTACATTGTGTTGTGTGTGCACAGACAGTGACAGGCTGAGATCAGCAGAGAGTCGAGAGCGTGAGCTGAGCTGGTGCCAGAGTGCGTCCGGATGGGAGTGAGCAGCTTGGGACTATCACAGCTTACCTACACTGGTGACGCATGATTGGAAACCGTTGCTTGGGTCGGTCGAAACTATACTTCTTATCTGTGATCATGTGACAATGGTCTGTGTGGAAAGAGGACAAACATGGGTACAAACATGGGTACAAACAAGTAGTCTAAGCAATTTACTTGGACTAAATCTTAGTAAGTCTGATCAGAATCTGATCAGAATCTGAGTAGTCCAAGCAATTTACTCGGACTGAACTCGGACTGGGCTCAGACTCAAAATTTGAAAATGGCTGGTGCTCCAGCCAAATTTGAGTCCAATCGGACTGCTTGGAATCTGATCAGACTCCGATTAGTCCGATCGGAATTAGTGGCTTAGTGTAAAGACCTCTCAAAAGACTAAAGTCAGCCTGGGCCCTGAGTAACTGAGTAATTAACAAAAGAGAGGGTCAAACACACTAGTAGTATTTGTGCTTAGATCAGAGGAGTTTAGTGATTGTCAAGGGTTCTGTAACCCTCCATGGACCATGGCTCAGGGGTAGGGTACACAGGGGTACAGGGTTTAGGGTTTTTATTGATATGTTGCCTGAGGCAACTTATAAAGTATTAGAAGAAGATACTGATGGTATGGCAAAAGGATCAGTGATAGTAGGAGATCCTGTAATGCAGTATCTAAGTACTTTAGCACCAGGGGAAGAGCCTAAAGCAATTATTGTGGCTGAAGAGTCACAAGGGCTGAGAGTGGTATTTCCTTTGATCAATGGAATGGGAGAAGAGGAGTCTGTCCTAGATCCAGGATCTCAGATAGTATCAATGTTGAAAGATATTGCTATATTAATGGGAATCACTTGGGATCCAGACATAACAGTGAAGATGCAGAGTGCAAATAGGACATTGGAGAATACCTTGGGATTAGCCAGGAATGTTCCTTTTAAGTTTGGCACAATCACTGTATATTTACAAATACATGTGGTAGCAAATGCAGCATACAAGGTACTTTTGGGGAGACCTTTTGATACAGTCACAGAGAGTGAGGTGAAAAACACTAAAGATGGAAGTCAATCTTTAACATTGACTGATCCAAATACAGGAGAGAGGTGTGTAATGCATACTTATGAGAGAGGCAAAGCACCTACTGTATTGAAGAGAGCAATGAAACAGGATTTTTAGAACTTGATGAATTGATAGAGGATCAAGGAGAGATAGCTTTAATTCTTGAAGAAGTTGGTGAACAGTGGACAATTGGAGGCTATACTTTGCCAAGGAAGAGTGCTGATTTCAAATATGGGGAAATCAGAAATGCATTTTTAGCTCAGTCAATGAGTTGTCCTGTATTTGAAGATAGTGATAGAGAGATACTATCTAAATATTTGGATAGAAGAACTTTGCCTGTGAGCTTAAATAGTCAAGAAATTGTGGGAGACATAAGAGATGTCTATAAATATAAGCCTGTGGCATTGAAGACAAGGCCAGTGGTACAAGAGTTGCCTGCAGAGTTCAGAATCAAAAGGGAAATAATTGGAGATCCATTGGCAGAAATGCCTAAGTTGTCACCAAGCCCTCCAGATTTTGTACCCACAGGAAGATATACCCAAGAGAGAAAAGAGCAGTTTGACAAAGTGCATGAAGGAGATTTCCTACTTGCAGAAGAAAAGAAGTTGATGCACCATTTTATGATGTTGCAGAGTTATGGTTTTGCATGGGATGACACAGAAAGAGGAAAATTTAGGGAAGACTTCTTTCCACCAATTGATATTCCAGTGATTCCACATAAACCATGGGGTGTACTTTACAGTCCCCCACGTTGTCCAGCCGGAGTCCAGCGGACTGCCAAAAGTCCGGTAAAAGTCCGGTGAGAGTCCGGTGAAAGTAGAAAAATGCCTGGACTGTATGTCTGGTCACAGTCCGCCAGACTTCCACCGGACATCTGCCGGACTTTTGATAGAATTTAGGGTTATATTTAGATTTAGAGGTTAGGCTTAGGGTTATATTTAGATTTAGGGCTTAGGATTAATATTTAGGGATGGGGATATTTTCTGTCCGCGCGGTAGCGCGTTCTTAGGTTAGGAGGGGATACAGGGATGTTTTGTACTTCCACCGGACTTCCACCGGACTCTGACCGGACTCTGACCGGACTTTTCTGGAGTCCGGTCAGTCCGGCGGAATTCCAGCCGGACAATGTGGGGGAGTGTAAAGTCCTCACCATGGGTGTTGAAAAATATACCTATACCACCAGGATTGTATCCAGAAATCTGTAGGATTATCAAAGTGAAATTGGAGGCAGGAGTATATGAACCTTCAAATTCTTCTTACAGATCAAGATGGTTCTGTGTTTTGAAGAAAGATGGAAAAAGCTTGTGGTTAGTGCATAGCTTGGAACCTTTGAATGAAGTTACAATAGCACATTCAGGGGTACCACCTGCAACAGAAATGTTAGCAGCACAATTTGCAGGAAGGGCTTGTGGAGGGATGTTTGACTTATATGTTGGCTATGATGAAAGAACTTTAGCAGAGAGTTCTAGAGATCTAACAACATTTCAAACACCTTTTGGAGCATTGAGATTGGTGACTTTACCAATGGGTTGGACAAATTCAGTACCAATATTTCATGATGATGTTACATTTATTCTACAACCAGAAATTCCAGATGTGACAGTTCCATATATTGATGATGTGCCAATAACAGGTCCTAAATCAAGATATGTAATGAAAGATGGTTCTTATGAAATGATTCCAGAAAATCCTGGTATTAGGAGATTTGTCTGGGAGCATTTTCAGAATATCAATAGAGTAGTGCAGAGAATGAAGTACTGTGGAGGAACATTCTCTGGGCATAAATCTACACTATGTGCAGCAGAAATCACTGTAGTTGGTCATCGGTGTACTATGGAAGGTAGAATACCAGAACCAGACAGAGTTGGAGTGATACAGAGATGGGCAGCATGCAAGAGTGTGACAGATGTCAGAATGTTTTTAGGAACAGTAGGAGTCTGCAGAGTGTTTATCAAAGATTTTTCAAAGCTAGCAGGTCCTTTGAACAGACTGTTGAGAATCAATACACAGTTTGAATGGGGTCCTGAACAAGAGAAAGCTATGGCAGATTTAAAGGAAGCACTTTTAAATGCAGTTCCTTTGGGAAATATAGACTATGAAAGTGAAGGAACAGTGGTTCTAGCAGTGGACACATCTTATAGAGCTGTAGGGTTCTATATTTATCAGGAGAGTGTGGACTCTAAGAAAAAGACTTTTATAAAGTTTGGATCAATTACTTTAAATGAAAGAGAGGCACATTTCTCTCAGCCAAAAAGGGAATTGTTTGGACTTAAGAGAGCTTTAGAAGCAAGTGAATATTTGTTGATTGGTTGTTGCAAACTTGTTGTGGAGACTGATGCAAAATATATTCATGGGATGTTGAATCATCCAGAAATGGGACCAAATGCTACAATAAATAGATGGATTGAGAAAATCCTTATGTTTCATTTTGAATTGAGACATGTAGCAGGAAAAACATTTGGACCAGATGGTCTGTCTAGAAGAGATAAACAGGCAGGAGATGAAGAATATCCACCAGATGAGGATTTGGCTGAAATTAATAAGCCACCAATCTTGAGGATAGAAGAAGGTTCTGAGCAACCTTTGGAATTTGATGAATTTAAAGCAGATATAGATACTAGAGGAGGGTATCTGCAAGAACTGGCACAGTCAGTTAGCTGTTTTGAAAAAGAGGTTATCAAAGCAGTCAAACAAAGACAGTTGGAAGGACTGGCAATGTTAAATAGAATTAGTCATGATTCTAACTCAATGGATGAACTTGAACAAGGACATTTGTTGATGTTTGTAAATCAGATGATTTTGCCTGATAAGGCTGAAATTGAAGTTGATGATACCTTGGTTTATCCAGAAGAGCAAAGAACAAAAGGAGGAAAATTACAAGATGAGAGATTACCATTATTGAAGGAATGGTTGAAAAATCCATTTGTGAAAGATCCTAGCCTTGATGAAAGAGAGTATAGAAATTTAGTAAGAACAGCTACTCATTTCTTTATGAGTAAAGAAGGCAGACTATATAGACGGGGTCTAGATAGTGCACATAAGCTGGTTGTAGAAAAGAATCAGAGGATGTATTTGATGAAAGCATCTCATGATAGTCTTGGGCATAGAGGATTTTATGCTACAAAGACATTGATAGCAGAAAGGTTTTGGTGGCCAGAGATGGAGAGAGACATCAGCTGGTATTGCAAAACATGTGATATTTGTCAAAAGAGACAGAAATTGTTGGTGAAAATACCACCAATAGTTACACACACACCATCAATATTTCAAGTTCTGCATGCAGATACAATGCATATGTCACCAAAGTCAAATGGATGTGGACACATTCTTCATGGAAGATGTGGTATGACTTCTTGGATGGAGGGCAGAGCTGCGAGAGATGAAAATGGAAAGACAATTGCAAATTGGTTGTTTGAAGACATTATTTGTAGATGGGGTTGTATTACAGAAATTGTCACAGACAATGGAGGTCCTTATAGATCAGCAGTGGGCTGGTTGGAACAGAAATATGGGATCAAAGGAATTAGAATTTCCTCCTATAATTCAAAAGCAAATGGAAAAATTGAAAGACCACATTGGGATGTACGCCAAATGTTGTATAAGGCAACAGGAGGAAATCCATCAAAATGGTTTTGGTTCTTTCATCATGTAATGTGGGCAGACAGAGTATCTATCAGAAAAGGATATGGGTGTTCACCATTCTTTATGGTTACAGGAGCTCATCCTATTTTACCTTTGGATATTCAAGAAGCTACTTGGCTGGTAGAACTTCCTGGAAGGATTTTATCTACAGCAGAATTAATTGGCTACAGAGCAAAGGCTTTAGCAAAGCATAGACAGCATGTGATTGAAATGCGTCAACACATTGATCAAGGAAAAAGAGAGTGGCTTGTTAAATATGAGAGAGATAACAAGTCTACTATTAAAGATATGGATTTTAAACCAGGATCTTTGGTACTGGTGAGAAATACAGAAATAGAATCATCTTTGGACAAGAAGATGAAGCCAAGATACAATGGACCTATGATTGTGGTTTCAAGATCACTAGGGGGTTCATATGTAATTGCAGAAATGGATGGATCAGTGTTTCAACAGAAAGTAGGAGCATTTAGGGTAATACCTTATTTTGCAAGATCAGGGATAGAACTTCCAAAGAATATCTTAGATCTCATTGATGTGTCAAAATCTGGGTTGGAAAAATTGATAGCATCTGAAGATGATAATGAAGTACCTGATAAAGACTTTGGCTTTGAAGAAGTCAGGTTAAGGTCAGACAGTGTAGAGTTTGAAGAAGATGAACTTGATGACTCAATTTAATTGGTCCAAATAAAAGTCTCTTTCACACAAAACTGGAGTTTTTAATTTCAGTTTGGGGGAGAAGAATAGAGAGACAGGACTATTTATTTTGAAAAGTCACTATTTTAATTTTGTAGCTTAAGAGTTGCAAGTTTTATTGTAAGCAATTGCAAGGGGCAAGAGCTAAAAGTCATTGTAGCTTAAGAGTTACAAGGTTTATTATAAACAATTGAAAGGATAAAAGCTAAAGTAAAGTAGCTGAAGATCCTTAAGTAACAGTTGGTCTTTAACAACTGCTGACAAAAGGGTTTTGCAGTGAGTTTAAGAGCTAAAAAGAAGTTGAGGAAGTGCGGAAATTTGATGATGTAAGCACGTGATGCGTGTAGTGATGTGTGATGTTCCAAAAACAGCGTTATTTTTCAAAAATGGAAAATTGTTACACTAACATCACACAATTTCTTAAATGGGAAAGTCATGACGTGACTTAAAATTTTCGAAATACAACAAAGAGTTTGTTTATTCATTTTGAATAAAGAGTAAAAGAGGGATATATAAGATGCTATTTAAGTATCTTAATAAAAATTGTAACAAAGAGAATTAGAGAAGATTCTCTTGAGTGTTAGCAAGTGAAGAGTTATAGATTGACATTAAGTTGTCAATGACTAAAAGAGACACGCAAACGTGTTGACAAAATGCAACAACGTGGTGATGGATGTAGTGCTGGAGCTCCGTATGGCCCTGAGGGTCTTCACAAATGATTTCTGTGATAGTCGAATCAGTGACGATGTTGCGTGCACGTTGCATAAGGACTTGTTTGGTCTCATTGAGTAAGCCCAAAGAAGCAGCTAAAAATAACACAAATTAGTGCCGAGGATGTGAAATAATAAAATGAAATGACATACTGATAGTAGGAGCCAGCTGTTCGGTTCCAGGAACCGGTTGCTGTTTCGAAAGGACAGAGAGGGCCTTGTAAAACAGAGGTGATGTGATTGACATGCCCGGAACGAGCGCATAAGGGATGCGTACCGTAGCAGATGAAATAAAAACATCTAAGGGTGTTTTTAATATTATTAAAATAAAGGATATGAGTGAGAGATTCACTGGGATTGACGTCCATGGGGGCAACCAAAATATTTTTGGTCGGATCCTAGACGATGTATTTCACATGTTTTAGTGTGAGAGAAAAATTAAAATGAAATAAGGGACGTATGTTCTCTTTGGAAACGGAGTTCTGGGTCAAGATGGTGACCTTGGGAACGACAGGCGGAATGTTTGAAGGGCCTTGTATGGGAGCGTTTAGGAAGGCGGTGATTTCGTCGTCGTCTGAGTCGACAGTTTCTTTGGACAAGCAGGGATGCTTGGTCTATTGAATAACTGTTAGAAGGTCAATAAAGGAATGAGCATAAGGGATGTACCGCTGATACGGTGGAAATATATATATGCACGGATATATTTATTTTGCCGGAAATATCCCTAATTTAATTATTAAAAACTAAACTATGAGTGCAATCTGATACAGTAAAGAATCATTGGTATTGACTATACCAGTTGATTAAAACATATATTGCAATGAAATAATTCATAACACAGGGCTGGAGATAATTATGGTGAGACATCACCTAATTTTCATACTGTCCAATTTACAAGATTTCCTGACTGAAACCATGAATACCGTGACAGTCAATAAGGAATATATTGCAATTTATGTAATTACTAAGTCTATAGTAAAGTAGGAAATTATCCATGCATTTAAAAACTCTATCTAAAGGGATAGGACAAAGACTTGTGCTTTGAAAACTGAGGAAGTCACAAGGGTCACAAGTGTTACAAAAAGATTACACAAGTAAATAAAGGGAGCCAGGCTACTGGGAACAAACCCAAAATGGATGTTTGTGAAATGGTTACAAACAAATAGCTGGAATAATGATAAGAATAATAAGGGGAACTACGGAGCGGCCAATAAACGGGTCATAACAATCACATGTAAATCAGCTTTTAAACTTGTATAAATAAGATAGAAAACTTGTAAATAAAATCATCAAATTGTTTCTTTCTTACCACCCACATTTGTGTGCTAAGAAATAAGGAACAGTCGTTCTATAAGAAGGAAAAGAAATATTAGTGTATTGGTTACACTATTAAGAAATATTGGGATCCGAATTGGTCTTCGGAATTTATTGAAGTCAGAACAATTGTATTGGTGCATTGGCTGCACAACTTTTGACAACGGAGTTGGTCTCTGAAGTCAGTGAAATCATTATAGTTCCTCACAACTTAAAAGTGAAACAATAAACAATATATTATTGTGTGAAGACAAATCTAATAAATTGGAATGGCTATACTTCCTAGGAAGCCCGTATTGCATTTAATATATTGTGTTGGTGTGTGTGTGTGATTTATATCATTACACGCTATCCTCATAGTCAACCTATCACCGTGGCAGGCTTAACCTTCTTGCCTTTCTCGGGACGAACGTTGGCAGCTGCTATGGCAGCTGTCAAAAATAAAAGAATGTTGAAATAAAAATAGACGAATTTGAATTAAAAATTCGTACCTTTCTTGGGAGGGGGAAGGGAATCCTTGATTCGGGCCACAAGACCGGCGATGCGATGGGTCAGCTCAGGCAAAGGGACACCAGGATTTTTGGTGCAAAAATCGTTGATGGTGTTTTGAACCACAGGGGGGATTTCTTGGAACAGGGGGTTCGAGATGAAGCCTGGTACGAAATCGTTGAAGCCGACCTAACGGATGTGATACTTCCATGAGGGGAGTTAATAATAAAAAGAATTTGAAATATGATGTATGGTCAGGGTGACAAGCGTGTTAAGCGCAAAGTTGGTTAAATCGGGTGCCTTGAGGATCCGGATGGCATTGAAGTTCTTCAGGGCTTCGCGAGTTTCTTCAGCATGCTTTTTGAAAGCTATCTCGGTAGGCATGGTGTTGGTAACGTTGGTTGACGAAAGAGTGGTCATAAAATTGTACTGAAATGGTACATAAATTTATATGAACTCTTAAATAAAACTATACTATGGAGGGGAACACATGCTTGAGCAGAGGAGCTCAAAAATCCGAAATGCATCGGAGTGTGCTAAAAATAGCAGAGGTGCTAAGAATAGCGAGCGTCAGTTGAGGATTAGTAAATGTGAGCTAAAAATAACCTAAAAGAGAGATAGGCGTTGTGTGGGCATAATTTAGTCAGGAAACACATGGTTAGTGTCCTGCCCCTTGGAAATAAATTCTAGATTGGCAATGAGGGCCATTCTGAGGAGTTTGAAAAATATTGCAAGGAGCAAAAACACTTAACATTGTTGTTGTTGTCCTAAAGCACCAGAGGTGACAAAAATTAAAGAGAGAGAGGCAAATTGTCAGTGACTGCGGACAGTCAGTATTTCAGTTTGGGGAGATAAAAGTAATTAAGAGCTGGATGATTGGAGATATGATTTAAATCTGCATAAGCATGGTTTTTGCAATTTTTATCTATTATTTCAGCATAAATATTAATTAATGCACCAATAACTGGTTAATACAACTGATAATAAACAAGGGAATCAGAGTTGTCTACCCTACAACTGCTGATTAGACCTATTACTGTGTGACTTAAATGCATATAGTTAATAAGTGTGGTCAATAGACTATCATTTGTTACACTACAAATTGCATGTCTGGATTAAAACCAATAAATCCATGAATATCCTTATAGACTTGGCACAGGAAAAGTTAAATAAACATTATTGGGTTAGCAAATGTCATGGGGTGTGATTGTGGAGCAACAGAATATTATTAATAAATATTCAGGGGAAGGTTGGTGCCCTAGCAACAGTGGAAGCAGAATAACCAAGATAGTGGAACCATGTGATTGTGTGGGAATCATGATGATTAAGGATAGGGGGAGTGCTGAACAATCATAAAGATTGTTTCCAGGCACAATAGGCACAGTTACCATCAAGAGGGGTGGAAACTACCTAAAATTAGCAACATGGGGCTAAAAATAGAACAACCCCTATGTTTCCAGGAACAATGAGTGCACATGGTTGGCATTATCTATTTTTAAATATCTCAAATGTATAAAATACCTCCCAGGGTTTGTAAATAGTCAGAAAATTGGATTCTTTCTTTCCCCCCCTCATTTGCAACCTAGTACAGCTCACTGTCTTAGACATTGAGCAAGAACACTTGTCTTTGAGTAGTGGACTTGAAAATAAATCAGTTTCTCAGAGTTGTTGGACTTGTTGCAATAATTGTTGAATTGTTGTAAAAGTTGTTGTTGTGTTAAAGTCATAGCAGAAGTTTGAGTCTTCTTGTGTATGCAATTGTGTTGAAGTCATAACAGAAGCAAGGGGTCTTCTTGTGTATGCAATTGTGTTGAAGTCATAACAGAAGCAAGGGGTCTTCTTGTGTATGCAATTGTGTTGAAGTTGTAACAAAGTCTTGGACTTTTGTGTACACAAGTTTAAATCAATTAGTAAAGTCTTAGGAATTCTTTGACTGATTGTTGGTGCAAGCCATAAATTGCAAAGCTACTTAAAAGTTTGATCATCCTTGAATTGATCCAAATTATTGTTGTTGTTGTGTGTACTAGTTGAAGTGAAATTCAAAGTCTTGGAAAGGTTATACTTTCTAGAAAACCCAACTTGCATTATTAAGATTGTATAAAGTATTGATTGAGTTATTGTTTTGACTAGAGATTTTTATAATCTTGAAAATACACCTTTTCTCAACAACCTCTGTGCAGTTACATCACCGTAGTCTTAGTCATTATGTCTTAGTCACAAGCCAGTTATGTTAGGGGACACCCGATTTCAAGCCTAACTCCCAACTCCCAATCAGCCCCGAACCTGATCTCACTCCCAAACCCAATCCACCTCATCAGCAAACTTAACTGCTTGTCTGAACTGATCGGCCCCGACTCTTCACACTCCTGATCGGGCCCAACCCGAACCGAACTTAGTATGTTATTTATTTTATTATTTTTCATATGACACCACTTTTATTATTTTATTCTCGTACCATTTATTTATTTATTTATATATATATGTTATGTCCATATCTGTACTTAAATAGCTCCTCACCTTAGCAGGGATCCCTATCTTTTCCTTTTAGGATCCCCTGCTAGCTAGTGTTTAAAAGTCCGGTCCGGTCCGGCCTTTTGACCCTCAGGGCCTTTAACCAAGACCGTAACCAGTCCACCTCAGTCCTAGGACCAAAAAAGACTGGACTGGACCGCTTAGGACCGGTTTACATCGGTTTTTTTCGGTCCTAGGACTGGTCCTGGTCCTAACTGGTCTTAATCAGTCTGTAACTGGTCTTCTGCTGACAAATGTATATTTTTGTATCAGAAATGGTTGTTACGTTTAATAATAGCTTCCGAATGAGTCTAGGAACGTTAAATTCCGTTAGGATTTGGGTTTTCTACAGTAATACTAGTAAAATGCCTTATTTTAGAAAATATTTTAGACTATTTTACAGATCTATTTATTTCTCAACCAGTTTCTATTGGATTTTTATGATCTTAGGCTCGTTGAAAAGGGGTAAATTAGGGCTACTTTTTTGTTGGTTTAAACCGGTTTAAACCTCAAAAGATGGGTTAATTGAGACCGGTCTTTTTCCGGTCTTTTTCCGGTCTTTTTCCGGTCTCATAACCGGACCTTCAAACACTACTGCTAGCTTGACTAAGTTGGCGTCACAGTTGCCCTAACAGGTTAGCTATCCACTTAGTAGTTTAGTATTACTCATGGCTGATCCTTATCACTACATACATAAGTACAAACAAGTGCACAGACCATGTACATTTAGTATAAGTAGTTAAGGTGCAGATAGTGGTTCTGCGCCTTGGTCAATAACAACACTTACGTTGATGGGATGGAAGCGGATGACAAAGGCTGCAGCGTACAGAAGCGGATGCCTTCATCAATAAGAACATATCCCAGTAATATGGCAGAAAAGTCCTTTTCAATCAAGAGGCCGTAAACAAAGAGGGCGTCAGCAGCAGTGGCAATAGTCCAGGGACAGTGAGGTTCATCGGTAAGACTGGGAGGACACAAGAAGAAAAGATCATCATTTTGTTTCGAGATAATTTGGCTTGAATAATGTGAATCCACATGCCTACAATTACCAGGACGAAGATCCCATAGTTCCAAGCTTGGACCAGCTGCTGATTGAAGCCCCTGGAGGAACGTCAAGATAGGCATGGCCAGATCTGCTGATGGAGGGTTTTTGCTAATATCGAGGCCAACATTCTTGATGTTTTCTTCCCATTCTTTGGGGTCCACTGGGGGACCTGGTTGCAAGGGCAGGGGAGGGATGAAACCATAATGGAAAGCCAAGTAGCCTAATAGTCTTCAATTGAGATTATCATTTTTTTTAAAAAAAAAAGAAACAAACCTAGTATGTTGAAGCTATCTTGGGTAAGATCGAGCTTAGAAAGAGTATCTGAAGAATATGAAATGAACAGTTTCTTGAACCATTCAGAAGGTTGCATTGCATAGAGTTGACAAACTCGGTCTTGGCAGAATGCTTCATGCGCTGCTTGTTCCAAAGTGCCTTGATCATCAGCAATAGCAGGAGGCATCGGAGAGGCAAACACAGACCCATCATCATCGTTGTTGTTGTCTGGCGGGCAAAAGTAATTGCAAGCACCCCATACATTATTGTACAATATCGCACACCAATACTGATTGGTAGCATGAGAAGAAAGCTTAAAAGTTGCCATCATGAAAATAAGGGGACTTTGAATTCACTTACCTATTTTGGAAGCAGCCCTGAATCATGTTCCTGGTCAATAAATTCATTTGTTCAACATTATCATCCTCTTCACTCATCATATTCTCAATGTCTCACACTATGCTGTCTATCATTTACACTATCGACATGCTCCTAAGCATCTACCATCCATTTGTTCCTTGGCTAGCGATCCAACAAAGTGATCAATCTACTATTCACATTGGTCATCGGCTCACATTTGATCGTATATTTGGTCCATCATTTCAAGAACGGCCCCTTTATGGACACATCAGCTACATCTCCCATTATTTCAGAGGCTTTGTCATTGTTGTTGTGGCTATGGACCCACAGGTTTTTGCTTCAGCCATCTATCTTGCCATCCCTCGCTCTTGGATCTCACTCAGTCCCCTATCCTCAATTATCTACCTCTTCTCTTATCATTCACTGCCAAAACCATCATTCATGCGGTACCTGAAGCCTTCCCACCCTCTTTATGACAATTTAGGAAGTCCAGGAGGATCACAACTAAGCAGGAATTGCAGATGAATCAGCAGCAGAGGATTATTCTTGCAGTGTGTCAAGTGTTATCAAGGCTGCGCGACATGGGATCATGGGCAAGTAGTATTTTCTTGGGAACAAGGCTGCGCCTTTCAAGTGTTGACTCAGGACATTTCACATTTTTGACATGACCACACGCCTATGGAGGTTGATATATTTTTGCTATTGGACTATGTACACTGCCTTCTCTTCTTTTCTCTCGCACTTTGACACTTTACAGATTTTTTTATTGTTCCTTCTTCTTTTCCATTGTTCTTTTCTTCTCCCAGCTGTCCTCTTTTCATCATTCTCCCTTTGACAGTGCATACTTCTTTCCTTGTTATTGTTCTACATAGCCTTATCCTTAGGGTATAAATACTGCTCTTTTGTACCAGGATAGGTAGTTTCCCCCAATTCATTCTTACTCCCCAACAGTCATCATCTCAGTGGAATTCCAGTGAATTCCTCCCTCAAGTTCGCTTTTTCAACCTTTTATCTGTTACTGTCCTCTACTGTCAATTACTATAGTCTTGCTGAAGACTCTCTCTTGCTCATCCTCATCCTCCTCCTTAATCCCTCTATGTTCGCTTTTTCAGTCCTTTACTGTCAACCTACTGTCAACTGCTATAGTCTTACTGAAGACTCTTTCTCATTCATCCTCATCCTCCTCTTCTCTATTCTCACCTCCTACCTCTCTGTGTTACAAGTCAAGGTTACACCTTCCCTAAATGAACAACAGGGAGACTCTTGACCTAAAGACTGGTCCACTGCTCTCTGGTTGGTGTTATATAACAACACAAACAATGATTTATAACAAGTTGTAGACCAGTTGCGAACTTGAGTAAGAAGAAAGGATATCTTCACCCTTTTGTCTGGTGACTCTAGTGCAGACAAGTTGGTGAGGGTCTTCATCGCTCCAATCCCAGAGAAAGACATCAACTTTTCTGATGGGTGGCTTTCTCTCGCGATTGAGACGAGTCTGACGTTGCTCTGTCAATTAGCGCATCACAAGTGTCAAAGAATTTGAGCCATGGTTTCATCGCAATGTAAGCATTTTGAATTGCCTGAAAGGTGGCTCTGGATACATCAGATGCCGCTAAGCCTTCATGGGTCCTGTGTGACTGCTGTTCATCATCACAAATTTGGGATGGTGGGTGTTCCCACAATTGCGGATAGGCCACAGCAGACATAGAAATCAAAGGCAGAAGGGCAGAAGGCAGAAGGGCAGAAGGCAGAATGGTGGTTGGTGCTTGTATTATGATCGTAGCAGCAGCTTGTAAGAGTTCTGAGGGGGGCTGAAGATATGCGAGCTGAGGTCTCTCCCTGACTGCCTTTTGATGCCTGTCAATCCATGAGTACCAGACGGGAACATTCAAGGAAGTGTACCACTTCACTTGGGGTTGATTGTCCTTTTGATTCTCAAGGAAGTCAACAAATATGCCAACACATGGGCAATACCTCAAAAAATTGCATACAGTGGATGCTTGCAAGCTAGAGAGCCAGGACTGTGAAATTCCCTTAGATTTGAGATAGGTGAACCATTTGGGAATCTCAATGTTCACATTGTCATGTTCAAAGTACGCAAGGAGGAACAATAGCTGGGCCATCCACACAACAAACCAGTCTCATGCTGTTGTAGCTCAAAGATGAGCAGCACGGGGATTGTTGAAAGGGAGGTGGTAGCCAAGGTGTGAAGGGGTGATTGGAGTTAAGGAGGGACCGAGGAGGAAGCTTTTGTTACTTTTCAAAAGAGAGTTGACAAGGATTAGTAAATCCTCTAGATCCATCCATTGCGCAACCTTTTCAGACCTGAGGACAAACTTTCCAGTGTGTTCTGAAGAGGGACAAATATACACTGATATATTGTGAAGAGAGCCGAATGCAGCTCCATCGAAATGTGGTATTAAGGGAACAAAAGCCAAAAAACCATATGGCATTGTCCACCACTGAGGGTGTTGAAATTGGTTGAGTTGAGCATTTTGTTGTGTGAATTGATATTGGCCAGGATCAGTTCGAGCAGGAACAAGAACATGACGGCTGCAGTTGGGAGGTCTTTATGGTCCCCCACCCTTTCCAATTGGAATCCCTTGGAATTTCTTGGATTCCTCAGAATTCCTCAGAATTCCAATTGGAAGAATTTAGTACTGTGTCTCACTGTAAAGTCATGTATTCTCGGAATTTCTTTCCAATCCCATTCCAATCCCATTCCAACAAATTCCAAGCTTTCCAGCCAGTTTCCAATTGGAATCCTTGGAATTCCTATGAATCTTTCCAATTGGAATCCTTTGGAATTCCCAGGAATTCCCAGGATTCCAAATATTCCAATTGGAAAGATTGGACTTTCCAAGGATTCCAAGTGTTTCCAATTGCCAACTTTCTAATTAAGTAATTAATCACCTGACTTGTAGCATATGACAAATAAAAGAATACCAGTAAGGAGGATTGAACCAAAGACCTTGAGAAAGGTCATGTGACATAATTCCCACACTGCATCAGTGATCTACCAACTGCACCATCATTGCCTGTATATATATAAAAACTAATGGTTATATATACCCCTCCCACCTGACATAAATAATATATTCTGGCACTTGTCGAAGGGCTACTACCATGTACTATATACCAAAATGTTCAGAAAGATGAGGGGAATCCATTGGTAATAATATCGCAATGTGATACGCACTTTTATATGCAATTATACGCGAAATACTGCAGAATATACAGTAAAATAATGCACTCTATGCTTATAAATGAGCCAAACATGACACACCATATACCAATAGAATCGTGCTAATAACAGCTTTCAATATATATATAAATCACGTGCATGCGCCATGTCTGGTGCGTGTTTTTACACATTTTATATGTTTTAATATTGAAAAAGGGCTTATATTCCCATGCTAATAGTATGGTTAGATTTCCTAGCAGTGTAGTGTTCTATTGGTATAAGGTGTGTCATGTTTGGCTCATTTATAAGCATAGAGTGCATTATTTTACTGTATATTCTGCAGTATTTCGCGTATAATTGCATATAAAAGTGCGTATCACATTGCGATATTATTACCAATGGATTCCCCTCATCTTTCTGAACATTTTGGTATATAGTACATGGTAGTAGCCCTTCGACAAGTGCCAGAATATATTATTTATGTCAGGTGGGAGGGGTATATATAACCATTAGTTTTTATATATATACAGGCAATGATGGTGCAGTTGGTAGATCACTGATGCAGTGTGGGAATTATGTCACATGACCTTTCTCAAGGTCTTTGGTTCAATCCTCCTTACTGGTATTCTTTTATTTGTTATATGCTACAAGTCAGGTGATTAATTACTTGATTAGGAAGTTGGCAATTGGAATCCTTGGAACCACTTGGAACATTTGGAATTCCTTGGAAATAGTTGGAATGAAATTGGAAATAATCTTGGAAACAATTGGAATTACTTGGAAACATTTGGAATTCCTTGGAAACATCTTGGAATTCCTTGGAAACATCTTGGAAACAATTGGAAAGGGTGCCGTAAAGTATTGCATGATAGTCTAGGGCATAGAGGATTTTATGCTACGAAGACTTTAATTGGAGAAAGGTTTTGGTGGCCATAAATGGAAAGAGATGTTAGTTGGTATTGCAAGACATGTGATATTTGTCAGAAGAGACAGAAATTACTAGTGAAGATACCACCTATTGTTATGCACACACCATCTATATTTCAGGTCTTACATGCAGATACTATGTGTATGACACCTAATGTCAAATGGGTGTAAGCATATAATTCTTGGAAGATGTGGAATGACTTCATGGATGGAAGGTAGAGCAGTCAGAGAGGAGAATGGCAAGACAATAGCAAGTTGGCTATTTGAAGACATTATCTATAGATGGGGTTGCATTACAGAAATTGTCACAGATACTGGAGGGCCTTATAGATCAGCAGTGAGCTGGTTGGAACAGAAATATGGGATTAAAGGAATTAAAATTTCTTCCTATAATTCTAAGGCAAATGGAAAAATAGAAAGGCCACATTGGGATGTGAGGCAGATGTTGTACAAAGCAACAGGTGGTAACCCATCAAAGTGGTTTTGGTTCTTTCATCATGTGATGTGGGCAGACAGAGTGTCTATTAGAAAAGGTTATGGGTGTTCACCATTCTTTATGGTAACAGGAGCCCATCCTATTTTATCTTTAGACATTCAAGAAGCTACTTGGCTAGTGGAATTTCCAGATAAAATTCTGTCTACAGCAGAATTAATTGGATACAGAGCCAGAGCTTTAGAAAAAGCACAGACAACATGTGATTGAAATGAGAGAGAGGATTGATCAAGGGAAGAAGGAGTGGCTTGTTAGATATGAGAGGGATAACAAGTCCACTATTAAAGATATGGATTTTAAACCAGGAGATTTAGTACTGGTTAGAAATACAGAAATAGAGTCCTCTTTGGACAAAAAGATGAAGGCTAGATATAATGGACCTATGATTGTGATTTACACATCAAGAGGAGGTTCATATATACTTGCGGAAATGGATGGATCAGTCTTCCAGCAGAAAGTGGGAGCCTTCAGAGTAATATCTTACTTTGCAAGATCTAAAATAAATCTTCCAAAGAATATTTTAGATGTCCTAGATGTATCAAGAAGTGGGTTAGACAAGTTATTGTCATCTGAAGAAGAAAGTGAAGTACCTAATAGGGACTTTAATTTTGAAGATGTCAGACTAAGGCCAAACGAGGTAGACTCAGATGATGAAGAGTCTAATCACTTAGAATGAAACTTAATTTGGTTGATGAAAAGATAAATTTATTATTTGTTTAGACAGAGACAAAAGACAAACAAATAAAAGAGAGAGCGGTACTATGATAAAGAGTGACGTGGCATGTACAAATAATGGTAATCTAGTAGGAATGAAATAAAAGAGGGTGGAAGCTCAAAAGATCTGAAGAGAAAGTGAGAAAAAGGATGATTAAATAAAAAGAAAAGAGTACCTAGTATTCCTCATCATCCTACTAAGACTCCCAGTTGATGCAATGTTGGTAGTGAAGAAGGCGTGATTGAAGTATAAATAGAAAAAAGAGTTGGCAAAAAAGAATAGGAGGGAATCACTAGTATTTGCTGATTGTGCGCGTTGAATGGAGGAACAATGAGCTCAGAATGATCAAAGTTGGAAAGGAGGAAGAACTGAATTTCAGCCAGGTCGTTGAGAATTTCATGGTACCCATCTAGAATGGAGCCAACAAGGAAGTTGATTTTGACTTGCTGACTTTTGAGAGATTGTTTGAAACAGTGGTTGTGGGTGAAGCCTGAATAATGAGAAGGCATGTTGATGATACAAATAAAGTGGGCAGTTTAAAAGATGTTAGACTGTCAAAGTGTGGAGGAAGTTGTAACATGTCAATGTTGAAACCTTAAAAAGAAGGTGACAACTTGCCACAAAAAATGATAGACAGTTGGGGTGACATAACTAGACTTCATGAATTTCTTTTACAAAAACTGGAGTTTTTAATTTCAGTTTGGGGGGGAGACTAGTGAACCTTATTACAAAATCACAAAATTAATTTTTAAACCCAACACAGAAATATAGAAGAGTAGCTCAAAATTGCAGAGGCAAGAGCTTTGAAATGGGAGATTTTCAACCGTGGAAAAACTTCCAATATAAGCAATTAACACAGTTGAAAATAAAAAGTCATTTGACTTCTAGAAAAAGAAGATTTGTGACAATTTGTAATGTGGGATTATCCAAACAAGGAAGACAGCTACAATTGTCTTATATTTCAGAAAAAGAGATGTTCCGAAATATATATAAAAAGGAGAAAACAATTTTATTCATTTTGAATAAAAGAAGTACAAGAAAAGATGATAATATTTATAATACCAAAGGCTCTAGCTAATTCTGTGGATGTTTAGCTACAGAGGTATTATGAATGACCATTAAGTGGTCAACTACAAGTAGGGAGGCACAAATACGCTGACAAAAAGAAACGATTTGATGACGGACGGTGTGTTCAAACTCGACATGACCTTGAGGGTCCTCACAGCCTATTTTGGCCATGATTGAATCAGTAATGATGTTCCCAGCATGCTCAATCATGTCAAGATCGGAAGTGGTCAGGAATCTGGTGCGAACATCTAAAAATAAAAAGAAGTTAGTAATCAGATCAGAAAAGAAGGAGAAGCTGATGAATTTACCGGGATCAGTAACAATTAGATCTGAGTTCAAATAGGCACATGAAATGGGGTTAGCAGGAGTTGGAGCTGGTTGCTGTTTAGCAAGGACAGTGATGGCCTTAATAAACAAAGGGGAGTGGGTATGCATGCCAGGGACAAGCAAATAAAACATACAATGGAGGGATGCATGGCATCATCTAAAAATATGTTTAGAAATAATTAAACACAGTGATCGAGTTTGACAACGCACCATGGTCAATCTCCATCGGAATGGGGTCAATGGAGGTCTAAAAAAATTAATTTTAAAAACATATTATTAAGACAAAATAAAAAGATTTGAAAGGGGAACAAACCTTTTCCTCAGAAGTAGGTTGTTTGGGTGAAACAATGACAGGGACAGTGTTGGGTGACTTTAAAAATGTGGCCACATTGTTGTCAGAGTCAATGAACTCTTTGGAAAGGTGGGGGTGCTTTCCTGGAGTAGTCTAAAAATATTATGTCAGTCAGAGTTGTAAAATGGGAAAGTAAGAAAGAGACTTACAGTGGTCTTGATCCATTTGACCTTATCTGGATGTAAGTTGGCAGTGGCAACAGAGACTAAAGAGAAATAAATTGTCAGGGACAATTTTAAAAGAAAGGAATAAAAAGAAAGAGACAGACCTTTCTTCACAGAAGAGGCCAGAGAGTCTTTAATCCTGGCAACCAATCTGGCAATGTGCGGGGTGTGTTCTGGAAGTCCCACAGCAGGATTTTTAGCTGAAAAATCTTGAACAGCATTTTGAACAGCGGGGGGGATTTCTTGAAAGAGGGGATGAGCAATGAAGAAAGGAACAAATTCGTTGAAATTAACCTAGGTCATTGGGAATAAATAAGAGATTTATTTTAATGAAAAACAAGAAGACAAACAGTTAAAAGTTTGGTGAGAATGGGGGCATTAAAATTCTGGATGGCATTAAAATTTTTGAGGGCCTCGCAAGTATTCTCAGTGTGCTTTTTGAAATTGGCTTCAGATGGCATCTTGATAAACCCTACAAAGCCTATACTACCCGGAACAGTGAGAAATAATAAAAGGAGAAAGGATGTCGCTAGGGAATGGCAGAAACAGGGGCATTACTAAAAATAGAACACAACCAAATTAGGTCATGGAGACAAGAATGCTCAGAAACTCTGCAAAAGATGTGGTACAGAGTTTGAAAAGATGAATTAAAATTCAGGAGTAGGGTACACTGTCCATCTTGAGAGATGGAAGGACAGTGACATATGACAAAAAGCTAAAAGTGATGGGGATAGCTTAGATGTCAAAAATTGGAGTGGAAATAGTGAAGCAGAAAAATATTGGAGCATGTGACATGATGGAAAAATATTGTGTCTTCACGAGGGAATTGTTAGTGACTGAGGACAGTTGGTATTTCAGTTTGGGGGAGATAATATAATTTAAAATTGCATATGCATGGATTTTGCAATTTTTGTCCATCATTTCAGCATTATTAAATTAATAATTGCACCCAACTGTTAAATACAACTGATAATTACATAACAGAATTGGAGTTGTATGCCCTACAACTGCTAATTACTGTTTCTGTTGACTCAAACACTTAGTAGTTTTTAAATATGGTCAAATGACTATTTATTCACTGCTACAAAATTATATAGTCAAGAGTTAAAACTATAAACTCCATGGTAACTCTATATTATACAGAAACAGTACCTAAACACAGGGGGAAAAGTCACACAGAGCATGCCAATGTTTTTATACCATGGGGGAATTGCTCAGAGTTCCAAATAGCACTCATATGAGGCCAAACAGTTGAGATTTATACTGTGGGAAAGTTTCAGAGCATTCCAAAAATCATCAGAAATTATACAATAAATGATAAACATATGAAACAAATATAACTCTGGGCTCGGAGTTGATGAGGGAGTGGTAATAATTAATCACAAACCCAGAGTAGCCCAGAGTATCAATCAATTAATCTACCTGTCTCTGGCAGCTGTATCATTTGTTTCAAATAATTGTATAAAGACTTTTCTAGCTATTGTTACATTCCGTCATACGTTACTCCAGTCCGACTCTGTCAGAGTTGTTTCCGGTAGTCCGTACTCCGTTCCAGTACTTTCCCTTGTTTCCGGTTCTACTCCTCCTATGTCCAACTCTGAGACTTCTCCGTATCATTCCAACTCTTCCAACAATACTCCAAACCCATTACCACACCTTCGCCATAACAACTATTTCTTTGTCATCACTTTCCCACTATCAGTCAGCACACCAGCCATGGATTATTCACCCAAGAATGCAGGACCTTTTCCAGGAGCAGAACGCAGCACTTATATTTATATTCTATATTTCGGTTGCAATTCCTTTTATATTTAAAGTACTCAAACTTGTATGTTTTCCCTCAGATCAAATATCAACCTAGTTTCCTCCTCCTAGTCATCCTCTAAGTTCCAGCAACTTCCGGTTCCACTCTGTTCCATTCTTACTCCGAAATTAGGACACGAAGGTTTAGGGTAGCACAGCACATACACTGAGGCTATAGTCCTTTCCCGTTCCATGGTTCCGTTCCGATCAGACTCCATCTGATCTGGTTTCACTCCGATGTTTTCCCTTTGTTCTAAACTTAACAGTATATTCGAACTGCTCAACCCACTCCTTCTATGCTAACTTGTTCTAAAACTTCAAAAAATCCATTACCGATACAAGAAAATATGTCCCATGAGCACTCCCCCACCAGGCAGACTCCGGTGCCCGATGTAGTCGAAGAGGCTAGTCATATTGATGAACCTCGGAGTACTATGGACGATGTTGAGTCTCCATCTATTCCTTTCAATCAACTCATTTCCACTTTGAATTCCCTTAGGAAATCTTCAGCCAAGTCTGATTCGGCTAGCAGACTTAGAGAGCCTGAACCCTTCATGGGTAAGGACCCTAAGAAACTGAAAGCTTTCTTTTCCAGTGTAGGCTCTATTTCTGGAGCTCTTCTGACACATTCCGAGACGACTCCAAGTGAGTAACATTTGCTCTGTCCTATCTCTGGGACGTTGATAGGATCCATATAGCCTCTAGGTTCGTAAACTGGTTATTTTTGCGATTTAACAACTTCGCAGTATACGCGGATGCCTCGCGGGTACCAACTTCACTCACACTCTCATTCGCGGTTGTCGCACATCCTTCACACATCACACAACATGATATAGGCCTCGCATAACCTTCGCACATCACTCCTACGACCTTCGTAACTATCCAACGCACCCCCATTCCTCTTCGCACTTCATACTTCGACGTATCTTCAGCTTTCTCTATCAATACCGGACTTGACCATTTCTTTCCTTCGCAACCACATCTTCACACAGCTTCTCTTTAATCTCGCGGTCTTTCACGGCTCGCATACGCATCCCTTTCACTGGTTTGATCATGGTCCGTGTTGTTCTCAACTTAATTTCTTTTAACTTTCCATATATATTATTATTTTATCATCTCCTTCGAAACAGGAGGTCATTCAACTGACCTCCTTACTCATCACTTCTATTTTTATTCTATCCCCTATTCCTTCGTTACCAAACTACTGGGCTCATGTGACTTTGCATTAGCTCAATTTTTACATTACTGTTTCGCATACCCGCACCTGGCTTAGCTTGTTACTCTTGTATTAAGTACCTGTAGCAAGTAGGAGGGAAGGGGAACAAGAGACGGCCAGAGTTTTGATCCCATAAACTTTGCAGCAACGTTCTAAGTCAATAGTCTCATCCTTCAAGCTACTTCGCAAACCGCGTTATCATTCGCAAACTTTGCTATCCTCGCGGTCTATTCTTCTTGCGTATTTCAATACCGCGGACTTCTCTTTAAATTCTATCGAGGAAATCTACATTAACCCCTCTGAACTACGTTACTACTTGCGGTCTGATCCCACTGCAGGTACATCAACGTTGCTCAGGAATGGTTTGAACCTGGAATTTCCGGGTTCACCAACGAACCTCCGTCTTGGCTTGAAGATTGGGATCTCTTTGTGGACGAGCTCCAATCCAACTTCGGCCCTTTCGACGAATCCGCCGATGTAGAACACAAACTCACGACTCTCCGAATAAAGAATGGCCAATGTATCTCCAATTACTTAGTCCGGTTCAACTCCTTAGCAGTCCGCTGTACCTGGGGCGAGCCCGCTCTGAGGTATAGGTTTTACGAAGGTTTACCTTCCCGACTCAAGGATGAAATTACCAAAGGAGACGGCAAACCCCGGACCTTGGCCGCAATGCGACAAAAAGCTTAAAGTGCTGATGCTCGGCATTGGGAACGTATGCAAGAACGTTCTCGAGAAACCATCCCTGGCCAGCAACAAAATCCTCCAAAGCCTCCTACTCCTTCTTCATCCTCCTCCAATCCATCTTCCATTCCTTCCTCCACTTCCGGAAAACAGCCTCGGCCTTCGGACAAAAATTCCGCTAAGCCTGCAGACTCTGGTAATGTTACCGCTCCTACAGTTCCCAATCTGGAAGGTAAGCTGGACTCGCAGGGTAGACTTACCCAGCAAGAAAGGCAACGCCAGATGGATAATAAACTCTGTCTTTTTTGTGGCAAGTCCGGTCATTGTATTTCTGACTGTAACTTAGCCAAGGCAAGCTCCGCTAAAGGCCAAGCCTCTACCATTTCCATTTCCGTTCCTGACTCCGTTCCGGCTATGCCGAAGGACTCCGGTTTGGAGAAGGAAAAAGACTAAGCAACTCGCTGGTTGCAGCACAGACGGTGATTTGCGACAGCCCCTGTGCTGAATTTGTTGCATTCCTATGCAATAGTCTCTCCAGATACCCACATGGTTTTTTGTTTCTCTTCTTTTTCTTCATTTTCCGAATCTCAGCTTTTCCATTTCTTCCATCTCTGCTTTTCCTTTTCTTCCAATTATTTTCGGATTCCTCCACTTTTCCTTTTCTTCCAATTATTTTTGGATTCCTCCGCTTTTCCCTTTCTTCTGATTATTTTTGGATTCCTCTGATGAGATTCCATTTTATTATGGCTCATCTCCGGGCATGTTTACCCATGCTACCATTGGTTCTGTTCTTGTTTCTGTTCAGTTTGCTTGTGGTTCCGTCCACTAAATCCGGGTTTTATTAAAAACCAAGCTGGATTCAGATTTTCCTCCTGTACTTGGGCTTGACTAGCTCACCCTACATAATCCGTTGATTGACTGGGTCGATAGCAGTGTAACTTTCCAAGGCCGTATTTTTATCCTTCCAGTTCCCATTTCCGTTTCTACCTAGGCCCCTTGTCCGGTATTTGACATTATTATGTCCGATATGGGTTCCGTGAAATCAGAGGATAAAACTCCTCTTGATGTTATTCCGGGACCACTTTCCATCCTTTTTCCGTTTGTTCCGAAGTCTTTGATCACTCCTAGATTTTCCTTAGTGTCTGCTGCAGCTTACATAAGGGCAATCTGTTCCAAAGGAGCCAATGCTTTGCTGTTCCATTCATTCCGGTTGAGGTTGCTAGTTGTTCTGCAGCGGCCTCAACCACATCTTCCTATCCTGTCTGGGAAGTTGTTCCGGACTCGCACCACATGTTCACGTTCCGAAGCCAAACATCGTGCAACTCCCTGCCCTGTCCTGTCCCCGGGACTCAATCCTCATGGATTTCTTTGACCACCTTGCGGTCTCTGAACCGCTTTCCAAAAAACATTTCATGTTCATTCCGGCATACAACACCACCTCTTCCACTCCCTTGTTTCCCTTTCCATCCCATTGCTTTTCCATTCGTTTCCTTGTTTCTCCGTTCCCTTCCATGTCTTTTCCGTCCTCCATCACCATCCGTATTCCCTCCTGCGTCTCTGCCAACTTCCTCAATATATCTCCTATCATCTCCAGCCCCTCCGTCAATCTCTCCATCCCATCCATCTCCTTTTCCTTCGCTTTGCCTTTTCCTTTGTTTCTGACCTTCTCTGCCAGCATTTCCACCGCCACCATCCTCTTTTTTCCTCCGACTATGCTGCAGTGCTTTTTCAGCTGGTAGCACCTCCAGCACCCGGGCCCCCGCATCTTTCCATGGCATATAGTGCCTGTGCCTGTACATTGGGCACAGGGCTGGCCGGTTTTCCTCCATGGTCAGAGTTACTTGTTCCTGTGATTGGTTTTAGTATTGTGTTTCCCTTTTTTACCAAATTTCACTTACTTTGTTATTTAACTTTCTTTTCTTCAGGACACTGGGCCCCACCTCCATCCCGTTGTCTTCCTGTTCTTCTTCTACTTCTTCATCATCTATGTCGATGACCTCCACTTCTTTCCTCCTCTGCTCCTCTGCCTTTTGAACCCGCTGCATCTCCAGCAGTTTCCGCTGCTGCTCCTCCCTGCTCTTCCTTTCTGCTTCGACCCTCTTCTGCTCTGCTTCTACTCGTTGTCTCTCCACCTCCGTCTCTGCCTTCAGTCTCTCCTCCTCCTCCTCTAGCCTCCGGGCTTCCTCAATCTCCGCTTCTTCCCACTTCTCCTCCTCCTCCCGTTCCGCCGATGCTCTCGTGCTTCTTTGAGCCTTGCTCATTGCGAAGCAGGGGGAGGGAGGAGCCAGCTTTGTTGTTGGAACTCATAGTGTTTGTGTTGTAGAGGATGGTGGTTTAGGAAGTTATCCAAAGTGAAGAATCTCCACGAGTCTCCGATGGTCTTTATACCACGCCAACCTCGCATGGACCATCACGTGGCCTCGAGGGTCTCGGCCTTGACAGGGAGGTACTGTTACATTCCATCATATGTTACTCCGGTCCAACTCTGTTGGAGTTGTTTCCGGTAGTCCATACTCCATTCCAGTACTTTCCCTTGTTTCCGGTTCTACTCCTCCTACGTCCAACTCTGAGACTTCTCTGTATCATTCCAACTCTTCCAACAATACTCCAAACCCATTACCACACCTTCGCCATAACAACTATTTCTTTGTCATCACTTTCCCACTATCAGTCAGCACACCAGCCATGGATTATTCACCCAAGAATGCAGGACCTTTTCCGGGAGCAGAACGCAGCACTTATATTTATATTCTATATTTCGGTTGCAAGTCCTTTTATATTTAAAGTACTTGAACTTGTATGTTTTCCCTCAGTTCAAATATCAACCTAGTTTCCTCCTCCTAGTCATCCTCTAAGTTCCAGCAACTTCCAGTTCCACTCTGTTCTGTTCTTACTCCGAAATTAGGACACAAAGGTTTAGGGTAGCACAGCACATACACTGAGGCTATAGTCCTTTCCCGTTCCATGGTTCCGTTCCGATCAGACTCCATCCGATCTGGTTTTACTCCGATGTTTTCCCTTTGTTCTAAACTTAACAGCTATTTCCTCTCGTATAAATATTTGTATGTATATCAAGGTACCCAGAATTGTAGTTACAGTAGATTTTAGTACTTCTTGCTTTCCCCTCCCCACACTTACTATTGAGTACAGCTCTGAACCAGTGCTGGAAATTGGTAAGTGGGTCAAGGAAAATAGACTATTAAATTCTCAGAGGTGTATAAGAGTTGTAGAAATATTATTTGATTTATCCTAAGTCAATTATATTTGAGTACAAGCTTTTGTGACTTTGTCACAGTGTCACAGAGAGCTTGTGAGTGTTGTTGAGGTGTTGAGTTGGTGTTTTTGTTAGCAAGGGGACAAGAGTTCCTTTAGTGTATGCAATTTTATTGTGTTAGTCACAGCAAGGGTACAGGATTTCCCTTAGTGTGTGCAATCTTGGTTGTTTAAGTCACATTAGGCCCAGTCAAAATCGGATCGGATGTGGCCAAGAATGATCGAGAATGATCGTTGATAACATATTTTATCACTCAATCTATGAGAAATGATATTTTTGACACATTAACTTGATTTTCGAGCTGGGCAGAACGAGATGGTGCGAGTCCCCACGTCATTTCTAGATTTCTCTCAATCCATTATTTTTGACCATAAATATTTTTCCATTGGGTAAGAATGAGAAACATCGAGAAAACATAATTATATTGAGCACACGTCAAATATAGTAATAATGTCTAAAAATAGATGGTCTCCTGCCCCACAACAAACCACATTATATCTGAATCAGCGGCCCAATGCTGCAAGTCTCTGTTAATATGATCAGTATACGTGCCAATACAGCTTAGGCTGAACTTACCAGCTGCTTAGACCATTCAATATAATTCTGAAATACAGTCAATACAATTATGTACTGGCAGAGGCATATTGGATATGCACCTTCTTTTCCTCCTCAGGCAATGCATCCCAGTGATGGTCAAACTCTTCAGTGGTTCCACCCACTGCTGGCACCCAATCTCGAGCACAAAGATTCCTGGATAAATAAGCAAAACATATTTGATTCATATGTGAATTAGCTTACTTCGGTGTATTCAAATTTGTGGTGCGCTTTTTTGTTGCCAGCTTCTTCTTTGTTATAATGGTGTCAGCTGTGACCCCGATTCCACAGTCAAGCGGTAAAGCACTTGAGGTGACAGCCACAGGGGTGTCACTAGTCATGGTAGTTATTGTAGATGGGGCAACCGTGGTCACAGTAGTAGGGATAGTCGTTGCAGAGGAGGCTGCAGAGGTTGTAGTGGTGTTGGCGGTAATTGTAGCCAATGCAGCTGGGATGGCCATGGTACCAGACACGGTCATCACAGAGAAAGTTACAGTGGCATCGGTGGTGGTCGATGTCATTCCAGATGGGACAGCCATGGCAACAGGCAAAGTCATCGCAGAAGTCGCAGCGGTGGCTGAAGCCGTTCCAGATGGAACAGCCACGGTAACAGGCATAGCTGTCGCAGGGCTGACAATGGCATCGGAGGTGGTCAAAGTCATTCCAGATGAGGCAGCCGTGGTGGCAGGTATAGTCCTCTCAGCGGTGAGATCAACGTCAGAGGTGGCCAAAGTCATTCCATATGGGACAGCCACGGTAACAGGCATAGTCATTGTGGAGGTCACAGTGCCATCGGAGGTGGCCAAAGGTATTCCGCATGGGACAGCCACGGCAACGGGCAGAGTCAGAGCGTCATTAGAGGTGGCCAAAGGCATTCCGGATGGTACATCCATGGTAACAGGCAGGGTCATCATAAAGGAGCTTGCAGTGGTGTCGGAGGTGACCAAAGTCAGTCCAGATGGTACATCCATGGTAACGTCAGTGAGAGGGATAGTCATTGTAGGGGTCACAACAGCATCCCTGGTGGCCTTGGCGTCGGTTTCTGCTATAACATTGGGGAGCGGAATGTCAGGGGTAGTGGCAGAGAGGTTCGTCACCAATGAATCCAATTTGCTCGCATCCACCATAGTGAGTGAATTTTAATCTATACATAGCGGTAGGGAACAATCATAACAATCATATTAGGGATGTACTGACCTGGAAACTGCTCATATCAACCTCCATATTGGCCAATCCAGAGAGATGAGGATTGATTTTTGGTTTCTTTGCAGGAGGTTCATCAGGTCGCTGCATATTGGGACGCTTCTGGTTCAAAGCTGCACCTGTATCTGTATCTTCCTGCTCGTATTTCATCAAAGCCTTTTGAGAAGTTTCAGACCAATTTTTGTACCAAGACGGATAGTTATCTGTAGCAATCTGATCAGCCTTCCAATCAAGGTCGTACAACGCAAGCTCAGGAAATCTTTGACGCATTTCACGGCAATACACTTGTGACAACTTAACGCCAGCTTTCCCCCAGGAAAGCGGCAGTCCTCCCTTATTTGCCATGTGTACCCAAATCAACCTTGCGTATCGGCGCATTTCAGTCGCTTTGTGGCCATCAACAACAGTACCGTTGATAGGATCCATATAGCCTCTAGGTTCGTAAACAGGTTATTTTTGAGGTTTGACAACTTCGCAGACACTCGCGGGTACCAGTTTCGTTCGCACCTTCATTCGCGGTTCTCGCACATCCTTTGCACCTCGCACAACATACTATAATCCCGCATAACCTTCGCACATCACTCCTACGACCTTTGTAACTATCCAACGCACCCTTGGTCCTCTTCGCACTTCATACTTCAACATATCTTCAGCATTCTCTAATCAATACTGGACTTAACCATTTCTTTCCTTCACAACCACATCTTCACACAGCTTCTCTTTAATCTCGCGGTCTTTCACGGCTCTCATACACATCCCTTTCACTGGTTTGATCATGGTCCGTGCCGTTTTCAACTTACTTTCTTTTAACTTTCTATATATATTATTATTTTATCATCTCCTTCGAAACAGGAGGTCATTCAACTGACCTCCTTACTCATCACTTCCATTATTATTCTATCTCCTATTTCTTTGTTACCAAACTACTGGGCCCATGTGACTTCACATTAGCTCAATTTTTACATTACTGTTTCGCATATCCGCACCTTGCTAGCTTGTTGCCCTTGTATTAAGTACCTGTAGCAAGTAGGAGAAAAGGTGAACAGGAGACGGCCAGAGTTTTGATCCCACAAACTTTGCAGCAACGTTCTAAGTCAATAGTCTCATCCTTCAAGCTACTTCGTAAACCGCATTATCATTCGCGAACTTCGCTATCCTCACGGTCTACTCTTCTTGCATATTTCAATACCGCGGACTTCTCTTTAAATTCTATCGAGGAAATCTACATTAACCCCTCTGAACTATGTTACTACTTGCGGTCTGATCTCACTGCAGGTACATCAAATTGGAGCCCACCGCGAGGGGTTCTTGTTCATTTTTCCTCGAAAATTCCAGTCTCTACTCGTCTTACGAAGCGGTCACCGGAAGCTCAACTGGTTACTACAATTTCTTCACCAGAAATTACCCCAAAGGACGGGTTCGCTTCGCATCCAATAGGTGAACCCACGGAATTTGAGTTAACCCAATCGTTCTTGGACGAGCCTATTCCAACAACTGCTTTATTGGTCGATCCTACTATATCATCAGAGCCGTTTACACCTATAGCGGTTGTTTCGCCAAGTCCAGTTACACCTGATAAACCAATCGCTGAATTCCCAGTCGAATGACCAATTTCAGACTCTTCCACCCCGATACAAGTCCCTGCAGCTTCGTTCATTTATCCCACAAATATATCGGACTTGTCGTTTATGAAATCACCACCCAACGACTACATGTACCAAACTCGAGTAGACGCGAACGCATCCGCAGAGGCTGGAGACTCGCAGCATGCTTCTCGTCGAAACAACGATCTATATTTGCCACTCCCAGGCGAATCTACAGCACCATTCTTTGATAAAACGAAGCCTCGCGAGTTGTCTTGCTTTTTCGAATATTTGGAGCGATTGTATGCTAAGTTTGGAGTGAGAGATGAGAGGAGGAAGAAGGAGTGTATGGTGGGGTATACAGATTGGGAGACGGAAGGCTTTTGGAAAGCGTTCGAGGAGTTTGGAGATCCCACAGCCACGTATAACAACCTTAAGGCTGCCGTAATATGCATGTATCCTGGCAGTAACGACAGCGACCTCTACACTGTCCGCGACATGGATTTCCTAATTGGTAGAGGCAGCGTCTTGGGATAATGACTAGGGATGAGTTGGCGGACTTCCATACGAAGTATATCATATTGACGCAGTGGCTTATCAGTAAAGGCTATATTGGCAAGCACAAACAACAGCGCGGATATATGCGGGCTATACCACATGTCCTGATTCCTGCGGTAACCACCAGACTTCAGATCGCTCATCCGCACCACAATCCTTTGTTACCCTACGGAGTGGGGGAGATCTTCGAAGCTACACAGTTCGCGTTACAAAGTTCCTCGAATTTCTTACCGGCATATTTCGCGCAACAGCAACCGTCCCAGCCAGCACAGCAACGAATTTCTACCAAACGTACCCCGGTTTCACAGCCGGCAGGTCCCGCGGAAGGGGGAGAACTTGGCACATTATTCGCGGTCTGTTGTCAACGATGAGGTCAGGAGGTGGAGGATATTCAGGAGGCGGCGGATATTCAGGAGGTGGAGGATATTCAGGAGGCGGAGGATACCCAGGAGGGCCAAGGAGGCAGTTGAGATGTTTGTTTGACGGGTTGGAACATTTGATAAGGGATTGCGAAGCAGTGGAGGAGTATCTTAAGCAGGGTAAAGTGGTGAGGTTAGCGGATGGAAAGATAGGGTTACCGGGAGGAGAGTGGATACCACAGGCGCTTCCAGGAGCAAATTTAAAAGAGAAGGTTGACGAGTGGCACAGGAGGAACCCTAACGCGATTGCAGCCAAATCGTTCGTACAAACAATCGACATGTGTATCATGAACGAGAGCAAGCCAGACATTACCCAAATTCACTCCGTATATCATTTGACAGCAGAGGAACGTATCGCGAGCTTGCAGGCAGAAATATTCGTGTTACAGCAGAAGGGGAGGGGAGTTCAGATGAGAGGGCAGAGAGCGAGGGATGGAGAAGAAAGAGAGAGGGAAGAGGGGGTTAGACCGAGAGTCAACACATTCCGCGCGCCGGTTGGCACAAACAAGCCAACAATGGTAGAACACCCATTCGCGAAGGCTAAGGATGCTGCATACGCCCCACCAGTCAACCGAGTCATTGGGCAACAACAGAAGTTCAATGCTCCAGCTCCAGTACGCAGGAACGACCCATCTTACCGTACCTACCCACGAGGTCTTTACTCTCCCCCACACATTCCGAGCGGTTCCGAGTGACTCCGAGCGGTTCTGAGCAGATTCTGCTCGGAATCTGGTCGGAGTCACTCGGAGTCGCTCGGAACCGCTCGGAATGGATTTTTTGGTGAGAGCCAGCCAATTTTCCACTTTACTCGGACTCATTCCGACCAAACTCCGAGCAGTTCCGAGCAGAACCACTTGGAATGGCTCGGATCCCGGGCCTAGCAGTACCGAGCCATACCGAGC
>MU130379.1:757185-767266 GCA_015039465.1 Phlegmacium glaucopus
TCATACCTGCAGTTGATAAGAAGGGACAGCCTTGCTTGAAAAGGGCCTTTAATACACAGGTTAGTTTGTCAATTATTATTTGATAACAAATTGCTAATGAATAAATAGGCATGTGAGCAGTTAAATTCTTGGTTAGGTGGTTTTGAGTCGATTTTGAAACGGATGGTACCAGGAAACTTCAACTGGTTTCTGCACACTATGCTCTTTTATCACACAAGATATGTTATAGAAAAACAAGATAACACAAGAAAAAATGATGATGATGATGATGATGATGATGATGATGATGATGATGATGATGATGGTGATGGTGAAAATGATGGTGACACTTAGTTATGGTGATGATAATGATGTCTGATGATGCTGTAACAAATATTTGTACACTTAGTTATTTGGATGTTGATGATGTCTGTGATTGATGAACAAATATTTGTACACTTAGTTATTTGGATGTTGATGATGTCTGTGATTGATGAACAAATATTTGTACACTTAGTTATTTGGATGTTGATGATGGCTGTGATGGACAAATATTTGTACACTTAGTTATTTGGATGTTGATGATGTCTGTGATTGATGAACAAATATTTGTACACTTAGTTATTTGGATGTTGATGATGGCTGTGATTGATGAACAAATGTTTGTACACTTAGTTAATAAGTAGAATACATAATGTGCTCAGAGTGACTTGGAATATGGTTGGAATATGGTTGGAATATGGTTGGAATATGGTTGGAATTTGGTTGGAATTTGGTCGGAATATGACTTATATATAATTTTTTATTTTTGCTCGGACTGAGCTCGGATTCTGCTCGGAACTGCTCGGATTCCACTCGGAACTGCTCGGAACTGCTCGGAACTGCTCGGAGTCACTCGGAACCGCTCGGATTGTGTGGGGGAGGGTAAAGTACTGCTACCCACCCGTATACGATACCAAGATAGCTGCGGATGTCTACCAGCATTCCATGGAAGCTCCCATCACTCTTACCCAGCACGAATTGTGGTCCATTTCTCCCGAGGTTCGCTCTCACATTCACGAACAGATCACCAATAAGCGTGTACCCCAGGGTCAGGAACGGGCACTGGTTGCTACACAGAACCTTGCGGCAGTCATAGAGGGGGAGTTTGAGGATGAGGAGATGATGATAGGGTTGTCAACCTTAGCGGAGGGAATGATAGAGAGAGAGAGGATAGTTATCCAGGATCCCATTGAGCAGTACCTCTTCACCTTACTGCCGGGAGAGCTCCCAGACCCAGCCGAACTCGTGGTCGCTGCAGATTCCAGCGCAATTCATGCCGTTCACTGCATTGTCGACAACAAGCGAGAGGTAGAGTGTATCTTGGATCCTGGTTGTCAAATCATAGCGATGTCCGAAGAGATCTGTAACGACCTTGGTTTAATGTATGACCCGCGAATCAAGCTTCAAATGCAGTCCGCGAACGGCACATTTAACAAGTCACTGGGATTAGCGTGAAACATCCCATTCAAGTTTGGCGAAATAACAATTTACATGCAAGTCCATATTCTTCGTTTTCCAGCTTACGATGTTCTCTTAGGTCGTCCATTCGACTTGGTTACCGAAAGCACAGTCAAGAATTTCGTGGACGGTCAGCAGATGCTCACTATTGAGGATCCAAACTCGGGCGAAGGAGTCATGATGGCAACTCATCCTCGTGGACAGCCTCGCAATGTTGGGGAGGAGGATTTTTGATGAAGGAGGGACTGATACGAGATTCTCGCGATAATCAACAATGTACAATATTTTCAGAAATCGATAAATCGACTATTCCGCGTTATTCAGTGAATCATTCAGTTTCCTCCGAAAGTTGTTTGGGAATACAATCAGTCAGAGAGGATGGTGTTAGGGAAAGGCAAGAGAGGAGAGAGGGAGTATGGGAGGATATGTGGTCGATAGCGAAGGGATGGGGAGTGGAAGAGCAAGCGAAGAAGGCGAAGCATCAGACAGTCGCGAGACAAGACAAGAGCAAGTCACAAGAAGCACAACTATCAGATACGCACACTTGGGCACCGCGGCCCCCTAGCACTATTTCAGGACGTTCGAGCCAGGCAGCGAGACCAGCAAGCGTCAATTCAGTTAATCAATCACAAACGCAAACAGTCGCAGTATTTGCAGCAAAGAAGTATAAGCCAGTAGCGAGGAAGGTTAAGCCAGTAGGGAGCGAGTTGTTGGAGAAGTTTAGAATTGTGAGGGAGATCAAGGGGGATGCATTGGGGAGTCTTCCAATCCTTAATCCAAGACCACCCCCATTCGTACCAGTGGGTCGATATACGCGAGAGAGGAAGGAGGCATTTGACAAGTTGAATGGAGGAGGGTTTCTTTGGCCAGCGGAACACGAGCTCTTGCATCATTTCATGTCATTACATCAAGACGCGTTCGCCTGGATAGATCCAGAGCGAGGTCATTTTCGCGAGGACTTCTTTCCTCCAGTCAAAATTCCTGTGATTCCCCATACGCCTTGGGTCGAGCGAAATATTCCTATTCCTCCAGGGATCTTCAAAGAAGTGTGCGGGTTGATTAAGAAGAAGATAGATGTGGGGGTGTTTGAACCTAGCAACTCATCGTACCGTTTGCGATGGTTTTGCGTGTTGAAGAAGGATGGGAAGTCGTTGCGAATTGTGCAGTCTCTTGAGCCGTTGAATCGCGTCACTATCAGACACTCGGGAGTCCCACCGTTCACAGATCAGTTAGCAGAGCAGTTCGCGGGGAGAGCATGCGGAAGTATATTGGATTTGTATGTGGGGTATGATGAGTGTACGCTGGCACAGTCTTCACGAGACTACACGACATTCCAGACACCATTTGGTGCTCATCGCCTTACAACATTACCCATGGGATGGACGAATTCTGTTCCTATATTTCATGACGACATTACGCATATTCTACAAGCTGAGATCCCGCATGTTACTCAGCCTTATATCGACAATGTCCCAGTTCACGGTCCAGCTTCGTGATATATCAAAGCCGATGGGACACCGGAGACAATACCAGAGAATCCAGGCATTCGTCGTTTCGTATGGGAGCATTTCCAGGATCTGAATAGAGTGGTGCAGAGGATGAAGTATTGCGGAGGGACATATTCGGGGACGAAGTCAATTTTGTGTGCGGAAGAGATTACGGTTTTAGGGCATCGTTGTACGGCAGAAGGGAGGTTACCGGATTTATCGCGAGTGGAGAAGATTAGGAATTGGGGAAAGTGCGAGGATCTCAGTGATGTTAGGGCGTTTTTGGGAACGGTTGGAGTGTGTAGGATGTTTATAAAGGACTTTGCGAGGAGGGCGAACCCGTTAGTGAAGTTGACGAGGAAAGGAGTACCTTGGGAATTTGGGGAGGATCAGTTGGAAGCTATGGAGGATTTGAAGGACGCGCTTCTCGCTTCGCCGGCTCTGCGACCCATCGACTACGATTCACAGTCTCAAGTCATACTATCAGTCGACACTTCCTATATAGCGGTTGGATAGATTCTGTCGCAGTGCGATGAAGAAGATAATCGCAAACGTTACTTTGCGAGATTTGGAAGCATTACGCTCAATGAACGAGAACGAAGATTTTCACAACCAAAGTTGGAATTGTTCGGACTCTATCGTGCTCTCGGAACATTGAAGCATCATCTCATTGGAGTCAGGAATTTAGTGGTGGAGGTAGACGTGAAGTACATCAAGGGAATGCTAGCGAATCCAGACATTGCACCATCCGCGAGCATTAACCGCTGGATTGTCTCTATTCTTATGTTCCATTTCGAACTTGTACATATCCCAGCAGTGTTTCACGGTCCAGATGGTTTATCACGGCGCAGACCTCAGCCAGGGGATAGTGTAGAGGAGGAGGACGATGGATTCAACGATTGGATAGATCAGGTTAACGGTTTCATGCACTTTATAAACCCAGCACCGCAGAGGCAACATCAAATTCACAACAAGAGTACCTCACCGGTCTTATCTATCTTCGTCATGGAATCGCGGAGTCGTACGAGGAGAAGAGCAAAGAATGGAGATGAAGATAGACCGAGGGATGATGAAGAAAGGTTTGAGGAGGTTGTCGAGGGAGAAGGCGAAGAGATTTTAGAGAATGTTGGGGGAGACAAAGAAACTGGCAGAAGAACCGGATTCGCAAGCAGAGCTGATGAGGAGAGTGGCGAAGATTTAAAAGAGGATGCCGAGGTCAAGGATGAAACACGACGGATCACGTATTCCGACATTCCGAGGTCTCTTTTAGCAACTACTACCGACGAGAAGTTGGAGAAGGTTAGGGATTGGTTAGGAAATTGGGAGAGGCCAGAAGGGTTGAAGGACGAGGAGTACAAGACGTTTATGCATTTCGCAATGGAGTATTTTGTGTTAGAGGAAAGGTTGTGGAAGAAAGACGGGAAGGGAAACCATAAGTTGGTCGTCCCTAAGGAGAGGCGTATATTCCTTATCGTTTCGGCTCACGACGATGTTGGCCACCATGGCCTATTCGCAACTCACGCATTACTCGCGGAACGATATTGGTGGCCGGGCATGAAACGCGACATTGCTTGGTTTATCACTACTTGTCATCTATGTCAACTTCACAAGACACAGCAAAATGTTATTCCACCAGTTGTCGCGACACCTGCACCTTTATTTGCGAAGGCGTACATGGACACCATGCATCTTTCGGCGTCGTCTGGATACAAGTACATTGTTCAAGCCCGATGTTCGCTAACGCATTGGCCGGAGTGGGAGATGTTGAGGAAAGAGACAGCAAAGACGCTCACGAATTTCATTCTTCACAATATCCTTTACTGTTGGGGGACTTTGGTGGAGATTGTCACAGACAATGGCGCCCCTTTCGTTAAAGTGTTGCATTATTTGGAGAAAGTTCATCATATCCGACATATTCGCATCTCAGGCTATAATTCGCGAGCAAATGGGATAGTGGAGAGGTCGCATTTTGATGTGAGACAGGCGTTGTTTAAGGCGTGTGATGGGGAGGAGAATAAGTGGTCATCGGTGGCGCATTCAGTGTTCTGGGCGGAATGAGTAACAGTTAGGAGGAGGATGGGATGTTCACCATATTTCACGACGACAGGGACGCACCCATTACTTCCTTTTGACATGGCAGAGGCCAACTATCTGTTACCTCCACCCACTGCAGCACTGTTGTCGACGGAACTCATAGCAAGACGAGCTATCGCACTCCAGAAGCGAAGATCTCAATTAGCAACTTTACACGACAAAGTCCATAGTACTCGACTTAAAGCAGCAGTTCAATTCGAAAAGGATCATTTGTGAGTCATCCACGACTATGACTTTGGTTTGGGAGATCTGGTATTGGTGCGGAACACAGCTATAGAAAAGGCGTTGAACAGGAAGATGCGCGCGAGGTACAACGGTCCACTCATAGTCATTTCACGAAATAGAGGGGGAGCGTACATCATCGCGGAGTTGGATGGAGCAGTGTTTCAGAGGCCAGTTGCAGCATTCAGAGTCATTCCTTATTTCGCGAGGAAGAAGTTGGACTTACCACCGTTGGAAGAGTTGTTGGATATTTCGAAGAAGAGGTTGGAGGAGATGGAAAATTCCAAAGCTGAGTATTCTGATGATGATGACCTTGAGGATGACGAGGAGGACGGAGGACGTATCCAGCTGGATGAAGACTGATCCATATGATGATACCTTCTAACGAGGGATGACTGAGGACAGTCATGATTTCAGTTGGGAGGAGTGATATGGCTGCAAAGTCATTTTTGCGTTTTGTTTCGCTTTTCGCGTTGTTTCGCATGTCATTTTCTACTTTTATCTTATTTTCTTCAATTCGCGATTCTGAATTCTATTTCTTTTCAATTTTAGTCTTCAATATGAAGCAGGTGCACGAGTAACATTTCGCAATGGCAAGGCTCGACGCATTCCGCACCCCTTTATTTTATCCATTCATTTATCCCTTCATTACTTCAACAATATACACCGTTCTTAAAATTTAACAAAGCCCTTTTATTTTCATTTTCGCACTTCGCCATTTTCACATACAAAAAGCAACAAAAAGACATTTTTATTTCAAAGATTCCAAATTCAAGTTCTATATACATAAAAAAATTCGCCTGCGACAAGAAAGAAGCGATGAACACCCAAGATTCTATTCTGGACTCTTACGACGATCGATGAGCTTACGAAAGACCTCGCGCTCGTGAGTGGCCGAATCACGGGCATGTTGAAGGGCCCTCTCAGAGCCTTGGAAGGCATCACAAAGTCAAAGGACCTCTTCTTTGAGGTCGCGGATTCGCGTCTGAGCCAGTTCAAGCTCGAGCCGAAGGTTGGTAGCAGTGTCGAGGGAATTCTTCGTCAAATAAGCAGGGATGGTAGGAAGAGTGGCCAGGGATGTAGCTATGATTTCGACAATGGGGACATGGAGTCTGGGGAGCTCAGGAGCAGATTTCTCGCCCCTTTTGCGCTTGAGAGGTCGAGGATGTGTCTCAGGCATCTTCGCCTTCGTCGCGGCTCTTGTTCGAACTTTCTGAACAGTAGGAACGAAGGAGCACTTTGTCCGCGAAGACTCGCATTCCGTACATCTGCGTTTACCTTTGTCCACGACGCATTCCTTTTCCTTGGTGTCGCAGCTCTCGCACTATGGATGCTTCAGTGTGGCAGACAGCTATCAGACGAGCAGACTCACTTTCTTTTCCATAATTCGGCCCTCATCACGGCGTTTACCTTTACTCTTGGACGACTCTACAACCTGGGTAACAGTAGGTTCAAGTACTAAACGGTATTCAGTAACGGATCAGTCAACAAAGTTATGACTTACTCTCCTCATCCTCATCCTCATCCTCATCCTCCCCCATCTCAACATCTTCACCTGCTGCAGGCGTAATCGCAGGCGAGTCCGAGGCCGCGGGTTCTTCAATAGGAGTAGGCACAGAACAAGGAGGGCAAAGCTTGTCAAGATCTTCCAGAAGCTGTTTGGCCTCACCCATGGCCGCCATCAATAGCGTGCAGTCGTTACGAGAGGAGGTTGATGCGATGATGGTATTGCCTAGTTGGCGCAACTCGTCTGGGTCCTGATCGGTAAATTTGTATGCCTCAGTCATACGCCGGACGAGGTCTTTCAATTTGTACTGAGTTTTGATGAACAATCAGTTTATGTCCATGGTAAAATATGAGACGAGCCACTTACGACATCCTGGAGCATTACAGGCACCAGCCGTTGCTGCGTTCGCGGAGGAGCTGAACCGAAGTCTTCAACAACCTCTCTAAAACCCTGGAAAGCCTCAGTAAATGAAGCTACAAGCGAGCCAGCCGCAATGACACCAGCAGCAGGAACAGTAGAAGCAGCGAGAATGGTGGACATAGATGCAGCAGTGGCCATATGGGAAGCAAGTCAGATAAAGAGGATGTGGAAGTAGATGAGAGGCGATGAAGAACAAAGTGTGGCGTGAACACTTGCCTTTTATAGATTTCAACCAACACCGGGTTCTCACATGACTTACGGGAGTTCGACTAGGGCATAGGGTTAGACTGAGGACAGTCTAGATTTCAGTTGGGAGGAGGATGATAGGATCCATATTGCCTCTAGGTTCGTAAACAGGTTATTTTCGAGGTTTGACAACTTCGCAGACACTCGCGGGTACCAGTTTCGTTCGCACCTTCATTCACGGTTCTCGCACATCCTTCGCACCTCGCACAACATACTATAATCCCGCATAACCTTCGCACATCACTCCTACGACCTTTGTAACTATCCAACGCACCCTTGGTCCTCTTCGCACTTCATACTTCAACATATCTTCAGCATTCTCTAATCAATACTGGACTTAACCATTTCTTTCCTTCACAACCACATCTTCACACAGCTTCTCTTTAATCTCGCGGTCTTTCACGGCTCTCATACACATCCCTTTCACTGGTTTGATCATGGTCCGTGCCGTTTTCAACTTACTTTCTTTTAACTTTCTATATATATTATTATTTTATCATCTCCTTCGAAACAGGAGGTCATTCAACTGACCTCCTTACTCATCACTTCCATTATTATTCTATCTCCTATTTCTTTGTTACCAAACTACTGGGCCCATGTGACTTCACATTAGCTCAATTTTTACATTACTGTTTCACATATCCGCACCTGGCTAGCTTGTTGCCCTTGTATTAAGTACCTGTAGCAAGTAGGAGAAAAGGTGAACAGGAGACGGCCAGAGTTTTGATCCCACAAACTTTGCAGCAACGTTCTAAGTCAATAGTCTCATCCTTCAAGCTACTTCGTAAACCGCGTTATCATTCGCGAACTTCGCTATCCTCGCGGTCTACTCTTCTTGCATATTTCAATACCGCGGACTTCTCTTTAAATTCTATCGAGGAAATCTACATTAACCCCTCTGAACTATGTTACTACTTGCGGTCTGATCCCACTGCAGGTACATCACCATTTTCGTCCTCCACATAGCGCATTGTCACATTGATACCCCAGGATGCACGAGTTTTTCCACGCCGTGAGCTGCTGTCGAGTATCATAGTGTCATTCTCTAGTGCTGAACGGTCAATCCAGTCCCGTCTAGTCCAAAATCGCACATCAGGATAATCTCCACTTGCAGGCTCGTCCTGTTTGTCCTCCTGATCCTTTAACGCACCACCTTGGCAAAGGGCTCTGCATCGTATGCATCCCTTGAAGTCCTTTTCAACCGCAGCAAACCAAAATCAAAGGAAAAACAAACCGGAGTGTTTCATGTTGTGCCTCTAGAATCTTAACTTTTCTTCCAAGTTCGAATTGAGGTGACACAAATCCTTTATTCTCTTGTTTGAGAGAAGCTGTGATCATTAGTCTATGGGACATCGTGACCTTTGTACTCGTGATGAGCTGGCATATGAAGAACCGCTAGTGTGTCGGGATTCCTTGGAAGAGCCGCTCTGTGGGCAGGTATAAGCTACTGGGCCAGTTGGAGTCGCTCACTGACGGTAGACGTAGCTGCACTTTGATGACGCGACTTTCTTGAGCTTGAATCTAATGAACTGTTCTGTACATATATTTACATTAACTGTAAGTTGGAGGTGGAGTTTGAAGCAATTGACTCACAATCAATGATAGGGAATCAGAGGATATCGAAGAGTGTATGGCTGAAATATCTCCATTGGCATCCACAGTATGAGAGAAGAAGAGTGGACTAGCAGAACGACCACCAGAAACGTGGCCAGGATGCAATCTGTGCATGGCAGAAGATGGCAGACGTGGTTAAAAACAAAGTTGTTACCATGATTTGTTTGTTTGGTCCATAAAATAACAGTATGTATACCGATGTACATACACAGAGAAGTAAATAATGTCCATAAACATACACATAAGACAGTAGTAAAAACAATTGAGCTAAGAGTAGGTGAGAAAAGACATAAAACCAGTAAACGATCATCAACCATCAATCAGGTACTGCTACTACCAGGTGCCAACATGTCGCTACCTACCCCAAACTATGATGATGCAGAGGACACGTTCTGGGCAACTGGTCGACGGCTAAGTCTTTCTTCTAGCGAGGGGGTCCAGTTATCAAAGTTGATAATATCAGGCCAATCAGCAGTCTTCTTTCCCTTCTTGGATTGATGTCTGCTCGTCTCGTCTGCTCTGGCTCGCTTTCGGGGAGCAAGATATGGGTGCACGGTTGTTTCATAGAAGATTTCATTGTAGCTTGCAATGCCCGAGTTGCCAGGTTCAAGTGCCGTAAGATCATCTGGTTCGTCTTTGTCTGCATCCACATGCCAAACAGCATCCTTCAATATATCAATCATTTCCTGTGGTGTGATATTGGACCCAGCAATTGGATGTATCGGAAAGAAAGCTGTGAGTAGTTGTCTCACAAAAGGCTTGAAAGAGTTCCAAAATGGTGGGAAATTGTTGAGGATAGCACGCTCAGCATCAAAAATGTGACCAAGCTTAAGATATCCAAGATTCTGGATATTAGCATCTTTGTCAAACCACATGTGTAGGGGCAGATCCATAAAGCGGGGGTCCACAACCCTACACTCAATCCCAGGCCCATCCATAGATGTACAGATCCACAAAATGACATAAAGGATGGACTCGAGATCATGCCGGAGCTCATGGCAGAAAGGCTTGT
>MU130379.1:772665-797929 GCA_015039465.1 Phlegmacium glaucopus
TCATGTGGTTACAATTTATGCGAGTTGTTCACGGGACCTTAGTACGCGTCAGTTCAATATCAATAGGACATGAGAGGTTGGGAGTACGTGTACGGATAGCACTTGGAGGTAGAGTGTACGTACGCCTTCGGATGTTGAACTTCGTAGGGGGTGACAGGTTGTCCGCTGTAGGTCTGGAATTAACACAGGTAGGCGTTGGAGGCTCAGGAATACATAATAGTGGTAAGATAGTGGTAGGATTATTTAACAGCTGGAACATATCGGTATATGTTGGAGGCCCGGGGTTGTTTAACAGCCGAAACGTACCGTTAGTACGGATAGATGTTGGACGAATACTTAGCTGCCCGAACATACCACAAATGTAGGGTGGTCTCGGAGCATGTTCTAGCATGTGGATAAGTGCTTTAAACCTACGGCTTCGTAATCCGTTCTTACGGAGACGTCTGGCGCGGGTGTTATGATCGGCTGCACCTGGCGGGGATGGAAGAAGTACGAGAAGGCATCCTCGCCGTAGGTGGGGACAAGACATAGCCTACAGACGATTTGCTGACGGTCCACTGGTCAGAATGTATGGACGTGGAGTTGAGCTTAGGACAGATTTTTTTCTGGAGCTCCCGTTACAGTAACAATGAAAGGGCTGGACAAAGGAACTGGACGAAACCGGGCAAAGATGGAGCGGTACAGGTGATTTATTCCTATAGAAATTCCACGAATGTGTTTTGTTTCAGACCCTACTGTAAGTGCTAGCGAAGCAATGCGGAGGCTGTAGTAAGTGACTTGTAGTGTACCGGCTTACCGATTTGTGCAACCCGCCCTACTAACCCCGTAAGTGCCCACCACCTAAGCTCGCATTCTCCAGCACCTCGCGACTTTGAGTATCGTTTGTTGGCCTACCACGGTCGTAATTAGCATTTGGCCTGGAACAGGAACAACTGTCCAGGAAGCAGCTGTTTGAGGGGCTACCGCGATGAGTAGGGGTGTATAGCACCTGGGTATAAGTACGCAAGCGACTTCAGTGATCTAGTACGGAAGAGGGATTTGCTTATAGATCATGCTAGTTACTGTTTTCGATAGAAAACAAACAGACGGTTGTACTAGCGGCGAAGTAAGGTCGTGAGAGGAAGGTGCCCGTCCCGAACAAGCGGGAATGAGAGTGACTAGCGGTTCCCGTTTAGAGCTACGGCAGATAAAGAAAAGAGGTACCCTTCCGCTTACGAAAGTATAAATACTTCTAGAACTGAAAGGAATACATACCTGGACAAGTGTTATGGCCCGCACTGTGTTGCTACCTTGAAGTGGGTTTACCGGTGCAGTTCAGATATAGGCACTTACCAGTGACCATACTACACCAAATGGAACATATAAGCGACGTCAGATACTAACCCGCACCTTGCTGCTATACCGATCAGTGAGCACTACCCTTTATAATGTAGAATTTTCTGAGAACCTAAGTTCAGAGAGCACATCTCAGTCTTTAGTGTAAGGAGGTCTTCAACTTCCTACTAGGCCTCGAGTTCTTGGCACAAGGAGTAGAGCAGCTCCCCCTTCTATAAATGTAACCGCCGAAACAACTAAGATGACCTGCCATAGCACTCGTCTAACCACCTTATGTACTAAGTGCACCAGTGGCAGCGTCATGAACTGTCACGGTGTGCGAAGGCTTGCCTTAGGCTCACCTCAGGCTCTTAAGGCTGATGTAAGGGTCAGCTTCACGCTTGACTCAGGCTCACGTTAGTACCTATAGCAGCTTCCATTCAGGTTAGTCTGAGGTGAGCCTGAGACGAATCTCAGGTTCGATTGGATTCCTCATAATGACTTGTTTACGGATATACTCGCAGTGGTCTACGAAGTGGCTCTATAATCGGGTTTGTTAGATTACCAATTAAGCTGGCTTAGACCTTCCACTTCACGCCGTACCTAACAACTAGCTAAAACTAATACGACGAAACTAATTTCCGCGACCCGAGAGCCTCGTTAAAGCCGACCAAAGGCCTGTCTAAGCAGAGTAACTATGGAAAGGTACAAAGTTATAAACTAAATGATTACGACGTAGTAAGTCCCATGTGGTGGAAAATACCGATAGCTAGAGTACGAAGTAGAGCTCTGCTTGTCTGTTCGGAAAGACGGTACTCGAGGCCGTACTAGAGCTCAGGTAGGAAATAACAGTGTAAAACACCTCTAGACATTGTTAGATACCTACCCGGACCCTAACTCGCATCCCAACATCGCTGGGGGTACGTAAGAATACCTAGACGGGGATGCGGTACACCAAACTGTTTCTGCGATTATAGATGGTCTTAGAACCTATAGAATTCGAACCCAGTGTAACAACTACGACTCGCACGATAGGAGTTGTTAAAGGGTGGTAAAACCTTGAGAAAGTTCGGAAAACACTCTGCTGATGAGTGTCGAAAGAAAGGCTATGTAGGTTAACGACCCAGGTTATAGTGTGGTGTCCTTTACTAACTATATAACTTCCTACGACAAGCCGTACACCTACGTCCACTTCTGCTTGGTCTACTAGAATGCCGTGAACTTGGACCGTTGAGCCCGCAACGTTCGATGTTACTTTAGAAGATACTTTGTTGGCACGTGGGTATAGAACGAGGGGCTTTCGCTCGGTCTCGTCTGCTCTGCTCGTCTGTAGTTAGGTTCTTCCCTTTCTTCTGACGACTAGCCGGACTATAATAGTTGAAACTATTGACCTGGGGGAGCGATCTTCTTTCTGAATCGGCAGCTGGTCAGCGGGTCTTGCACAGGAGACGTAGTAGTATCAAACCCCATCCATCGCTGTACAACCGTGGACCATCATCGTCATGGACTAACTACCAACTACTAACAAATGACCAAAATACAGAAAAGAGTGGATGAGAATCGAGTTAACAAAAATGATGACAGAATACGCATGCAAATACCAGTAATAAATGAAGAGACACATACATGTAGCCATATGTATGACAATAAAATGCCTGGTTTGTTTGTTTAGTGCCATTGTTGAAACAAAAATTGGCGCAGACGGTAGAAGACGGTACGTGTCTAACGCAGGACCGGTGCAAAGACCACCAGCAAGACGATCAGGTGAGAAGAAGAGAGTATGACACCTACGGTTACCTCTATAAAGTCGGTATGCGAGAAACTATAGGAGACTAAGGGATAGTAACTAACACTCAGTTAACGAAGTTTGAGGTGGAGGTTGAATGTCAATTACATTTATATACATGTCTTGTCAAGTAATCTAAGTTCGAGTTCTTTCAGCGCAGTAGTTTCACGTCGATGTAGATGACAGTCACTCGCTGAGGTTGACCGGGTCATCGAATATGGACGGGTGTCTCGCCGAGAAGGTTCCTTAGGGCTGTGTGATCGCCAAGAAGTATACGGTCGAGTAGTGCCGACGTCGCCAGTGCAGTACAGGGTAGCTGATTACTAGGTCGAAGAGAGCTTGTTCTTTATTTACTAAACACAGTCAACTTAAGCTTGAACCTTCTTTTCATATTCTAAGATCTCCGTGTTGTACTTTGTGAGGCCAAACAAAAAGGAAACTAAAACCAAACGACGCCAACTTTTCCTGAAGTTCCCTACGTATGCTACGTGAAAACTTGCGGGAAGGGGGATTGGGAGGATATTGCACTGGACCATATTGCTGCATCGCAGGCCTGGATAAGACCAGGTTGGGGGCAGAGGATGGGCAATATGATGGCAGAGAATGACCTTGGGATGCTCCTTGGTCCTCCAATTCCATTTGATATACTAGTGTGTGAGCGCCGGCGGGATAGGGGTAAGGTGCTGATGAATTGTTATAGTTTTCGCTGAAGCAGGTGTCATGGAGCAGGATATTTGTTGGATAGTGCAGCATGTATAAGAACGGATCAATAAGAGACTTACACGGGGCTAAATAGAAGACACAGATTGGTATATCGATAAGATTAACTATAGCTAGCCTAGCACTGGATATTGCTGGATATCGACGAGACTCGATGGTGGTTGTGTAGAAATTTGAAAAGGGAAGTTACAAATACAACGACACAACTCGATTTTGTTTAAGTCGGAATCTCAGATACAACGACACAAATTGATTCTGAGTCAGCCAATCTTCCCACCTCGTTCCTTCTCGGCTATGTTAGAACCGATTTTCACTGGGCATTAGGCCTTGGGCTTGTCTGTGCACAATATATTGTTGAAAATCAATTTAGAAGATTTAGTGCAAGCTATAAATTGCAAACTCACTCAAAAGTTTGATCACACTTTAAAATTGATCCAAATAATTCTATATTCTGTACCTAGTCTTTAATTGATAATACTTTTCATTTATTTTTAAACTCTGTAACTTAATATAATGATTGTACTCTTTAGAGCTTAGATTGAACTTGAATGAACTCTTATAACAATTGTTAACAATAGGAAGCTTCTGAATTGTTTAAAGTTATAACAGTCTTAGTTAATAACTGACTTATCTTAAGCAACAATAATTACTAGATTATAATTGCTTTAGATAGATATACAGGAAAATAACCCTGTTTTTGATTATTGTTATAACTAAAATGAAAAGATAATAAAAGAAGAAAAGATTAAAAGTTAGTTCAGGATAATTAAGAAGTTTATATATAATTTTATTTATTTAAAGCATTTAAAATTTAGTGAAATGTAAGTAAGATATAAGTAAGATAAATAAATGGTATTTATTTGTTCAAATAAGGTTGCTTAATGATTTTATTTTAATTACGCACTGTTTACTTTTTATTAAATAGCTTTATAAGAAGATTTTCTAAAAAAGGAAACTTTTATTAAAATAAGTCAGAATTTTAAGTTAAATCCTTGCTTTTGAATGTAATATAATATTAATTTATTCAAGATTTTAAACAGTCCTTTTAGTTAGTTTGTATCACAATCTTTGTGTATACTTATTAGTGAATATAAGCTGTTACACTTTTGTCACAAATAGCAACTGATTATTTTTCACATTTAAATTTATTAAAAGATTACCTTTCTTCCTTACAGAGCCCTTTACTTTGTGGCATCCCAAATCTTCTGAACTAGCTGCTATGTCTACATCATATCCTTTTGACAATTCCACTTCTCTTGCTTGCTGAAATCTCTTCTCAATCACTATATTTCTAATGCATTACTGTTACAACTTCAAACAATTTAGATGACTCTAATCATAAACAGTTGTATAAAGATTGGTTCTTCATAGTAATGAGCTCTGAAGAATGCCAAGAGATTGTCTCAAGGTATTGTCTTCAAGAGTTTGAGAGAGATTGAGAGTAAACAAGTAGATTCTCAAGAACTAGCTAGAGAATACAGTTGTTGTAAATATGGTATTTATATAAAAGAGATGAGTCACATAAGTGTATGAGTTATCCACATGTAAAAGTGAGTCATAGGTAAAAATAGGAATAACTCATACAATGAGTCATATGCATGTAAGTGAAACAATGAAAAGAATGAAGTAAGCATATATAAACAGAAATAAAAAGAAGAGATAAAGCATGTATAAGTGAAACAACATCATGTTTGGTGGAGTTTAAAAAAGAAAAAGAAAAGTTTGTAACAATTACTTTCTGCTCAGGCTTTATATTCTGGTCCCTGCCAATCTGAACTGGATCCTAAGGCTATAATAATAAATAAATAAATCACTGACTTCTAGGCCCTTACACAGCTAGGGACAAGTACTGGAGAAGATCCTGGTTCTCTCTCAGGCTCTGAATTGACTACTCTCTAAGACTCTGAGCCAGAACCAGAGCTAGTCTACCCTGCTGCTCAGACAATGAGACTCGGAGTGAAGGGGATAGGGAGCTGGATGTGAGTATTTGAAACCAAACCTACCTTGATAATGCTTAAAATGATGTGGCCCATAAATTCAGGACCAAACCAGCTCACTCAGTAGCTACAAATTCAAGGATCCCTTCCATGAGTCTAATCACCTCCATCACCTCCATTCCTTCCATCTGTGAGGGGCTATTAGGTGAAACAGGCATAAACTCAAAACTTCAGGCTCTTCATAATGGTAGGGTGCATGGTCCTCACTTCCCTTGCATAATAGGACACTACCACCAATATTAGAAAGTGAGTAACTTCCTTCTGTTTTTTCTCCTCCTTCTTTTCAAAACTAATTAATTATGTGCAGGTTACTACTCTGACCCTTTGGCACAGAACAAATAAAGATAAGGTGGCTGCCTGCCTTTCTCAACAATGTCACTGTAGTCAGAATTAGATAAGTGCCATCTTTATATAAAGCTCATAAGAAACTGAGGAACTTGTATAGAAACTAAATTTCTAGGAGTTGTTGAGTGGTTCTAAGAGTGTGCAAAGTGGCAGAAGGAAAGAGGAGTGGAGCATCTTTTTAAAGTGTTTTAGAATTTGTGCATCAATGCCTTATTTCCTGATCAGCCTCAAATTCACTGCAAACCTTATGCAGATTGCAAAAATATTGTTGGTATCTGTGCTCTTTTAGTATACCAAATACTGTTACAACTTCAAATGATTCAGGTACACTGATTGTTAACAGTCATTACTATCAAGACTTTACACTCACCCACCAGTCCGATTGGAATCTAATCGGACTCTGAGTAATCCGAGTAAAAACATCAAAAGTCCAAGTTCAGTCCAAGTTCAGTCCAAGTTCAGTCTGAGCTGAGTCTGAGCTGAGTCCAAGATCATTTTTCTTCAAGAAACCCAAGTGCAAGAAATCAACAACTCCCATTCCATCTGATGACCCAATTGTTGATGATGATATAGCAGCTGTTGAGAAGGCAGAGTATGATGCCCAGGTAGAACAGGATGATGAAGGGCAAATTGCACATGATGAGCCAACAGTTCGGTCTATTTATGATCAAGCTATTGAACTTATGAGAGAACAGAGGGTTGAAATGACAGTGAATGAGGAGGAATTAGCTCTGAACTTATTTCCAAAGGTGAGTTTATTTATTTATTTTGTCTTTTAATCTATTAAAAATCCTGTATTAGGTTGCAGGGCTTGCTTGTCAAATTCAGGATTCTTCACCTCTCAAGGAAAAGTTTAAGGATCTTGTTTCACGAGATTCTGAGCTTCAATCTAGCATGAGGGACTCTCTTGTTTTGCGTGTTCCAACCTGATGGAATTCTGACTTTGACTGCCTGTATTCACATCTATATTTCAAGACAGTTGTTCAGAGCATGACAGGTGTAACAGAAAACAAACTCAAAGCCTATTGCCTTAGTGAGGATCAATGGGACCTTGCTGTTAGGGGATAACCCTGAAGTATATACCATCCTCACTGTTGACATTTTATCCTTATTTCGACTTGATTACATACTTATTTGCCACTGTTTGGCTACCACCCTATTTCAAGTAGTAGTCAGTAATTACTGACCTTATCTCATTATTAACTGGAAATCCCTACTTTACTAACTCATTGCTACTGTCACCTAGTCTTTATAGACCCCCCACTCTCCCTAGAGTCTCTGTCTCCTCTTATATGTAGGTTGCCCTAACACTTGCAGAAGACCTTCAGGCGGTCTTAGTGGTAGCTTTTTTATTTCCTGTTTTCAGTTGCGCGGGCGACGAGACGTCGGCGGCGACGGAGGTTGAGGTAGTTGAGGAAAAGGAGGCGGAGGGCGCGTGCAAGGAGGCGGAGGGCGAACGAGGCCTAAGCTCGGGCCCGGAGAAGGTTGAATCGAACAACCCTCCTTGGCTCCAACAACAACAACAACAAGTACCATTAACAAACCTCCTACACCCAATTCCATCAATACGCTTCACTTCTTAGAGTTGGTCAGAGGCCGCCAGAAATATGGTGCGGTTGGAGCGTGCCATATTTAGCAACAACAACAACATATATTTGTGGTTGGTCTCTCGTCACCTGGTCTGGAATCCAGTTCTCTGAGGGACAACAAGCAAATCCCTTCCACATTGGAACTGAACATAGTGTGTCTCCATCCCTCGTTCCCATCTCCACCTACTCCTACTTATACTCTCTCAGAAACCACTCTGATGTCGCCAACTGTCATCCCCTGTCACTGTTCATTTTCCGACTTTTTCGCTTCCCTCATCTCCTACTCCTACTCCTACCCATTCTTTCTCAGAAGTCATTCTGATATCGCCAACTGTCATCTCCTGTCACTGTCATTCATTCCCTGACTTTTTCGCTTGAATTCCTTCCTTAAGTGACCTTAAGGTGACTCTACTACTTTCACCCCCCATTCTTACTTAACTTGACTTGATGGATAGGACCATGTTTTCTCGTCATAAATATGGGATTCCTACTCCGATACATTTTGTTATTTTTTCTTTCTTCATGCGCGACAGTTTCCTTCTTTCTATTTCTCTCCTGTCGACGCTCTTCTTTTCTTGTTACCTTTTCTTCTTCCTTGTTATTTTTTTAGACATTTCACAGTTTCCCGTTCTCTTTTCTTTTCTTCCGTCACATGTATCAGGTTATCGTTTTTATATAGTTGAGGTATCCGCACACCAGTACAGTTTTTACACTTTCCAGGACTCAGTTGTGAACTTTCCGCGTCGGAATAAGGGCTCTTTTGTGATGAACGGGTACTAGGGTACAACGCGTCGGAACTATTGTGAACTGTGTGACGCTCTTATTAGGAGACGACGACTAAGTAGACGTTAAGGACGAATCAGCACTAGGAGGACCTGAAGGATTTAACAGTATTTCTCCCACCCTTCCGAAGTCCATGGCGCACTTACTACCAAAACCGTCACTTACTATTCTATTCTCCATCTACTCACTCCTATCCCCTGACTCACTCTAGGTCCTCGCTCCCTACCGTTCTATTTACCGACTCCCCTTCTGAACACCCAGGTATCGGTGTTGTTGTTACTGTTTCGGAACATGTATTACCCTCTACATCAACTACGCAGGTATTTCCCCGGCAAGAACTTTACTACCTGGTTCCTATGCTAGTTTGCGCTCGGCTACTGGCTGCGCTTATCATCTAACTAGCGAAACGACCTAGTGATCGGTTCCTTGCTTGCCTACCATATACGAATCCTCGTACAGCTATCACTTTTGTTACCTCTCGTATCACACTCTGTAACTCTCATACTACTCGTTACCCCTACAATAGCAACTTGCTTACTAAAGCAACTGGTCCTTGTGCTAAGTCCCAACGAAGGTTTTATCCATTCACTTAAACTTCAGGCGAATAAAAGTACTACCGCTGAAAATTCGAAAGAAGAGTGCGATGGTTAGTCATAACCACGCGCTGTTGCCTGTTGACCGGAGCTCCCAGAGCCGGAACTGTCCCTCCATGACAATGTAAGGCAGTGTGGCAATGAGGCCAGGCTGAGGCAACCTCAGCAAAGGCCATCAGGCATGAGGCAAGGTCATGAGAGGGAGCAAAGGCTGAGATGAGGAGGATGCAGGCTGAGGCTCTGAAGAGGCATAGTAAGGCTGAGAAGGCTGCTATAAGGTTTGTGGAATGGTGTGGAAGCAGTATTGTTGATAAGGAAACAGTAGTGAAAGGGTGATAGTCAGTCGTGTGGTCGGTACCTAATAAGTGGGTTCTTACGTCCTGGAAAGGCCCTCGTCTTGCGTCGTGAATATAAATATAAGATATAAAGCCAACGTTAAGAGAAATATAAATTTCATGAGCTTGAACATACAAAAGGGAATCAAGCTTATAGTTGAATCAAGGGGAGGAGAACAAAAAGGAGATTCAGTGACTCCAGAAGGCTGAATAATGAAAGAGAAGGCAAGGCTTTAGTCCTGTGGAATCCTCGACCCGCCGTGTCGTGTATGCGACTCCGGTTGCAGGAAAGGCCCAATGACAAGGCCAAGGCAAGGCAGGCAAGGCCTCATTGAGGCTGCACTGAAGAGGAAACAAAATTTGAATTGTTCCTCGTATCCTTGTCGAAGTTGGTGTTCTCCCTATAGTCGGAAACTTTTCTCGAGACATTCTAGAAACTTTTCGATTTCTATTCTAATCTTACGAAAAAAAAAAAAAAAAAAAAAAAAAAATGGTGTTGCGGATGCGATTTGTCGTCCATGTGCTTCCCATGTGGGACCCTGAAGGACTGCCCAATCCCATGTTGCACGGTCGTCTTTCTTGTCACAATCGAAAACACCTCGCCAGAGATTGATAAAGAGATCTGGGATGTTGAGAGAAGCAAGATGCATAATGTCTGACCCAAAGCAACCAGGAACTCCAAGGATCTTTGCCTGTTGTAGGCCAAGAAAAATACTTGGTTTAGAAATGCCTGTTTCCAACCGGCGTTTTTTATATTGAGTTTCATTGGGAGATTCCAGGAGGTGTCGAAGATTTCTATGATAAATGTCAGGAGAGCAGGAAGGAAGATTTGCATACAGAAGATCACCATGGTCACTCCCCGATACATTATAGTTCAGTGGCTTGAGAAGAGCGGGGTAGTAATGTGATCCTCCCGGTTTGTGCCGTCCTGTAATAGAGCAATACAACCGACAGCCGTTTTTGCCATGATGCCCAACGAGACCATTCAAGTATGCCATGGCCGGGCCATCAGCAGTTCCCAAAGCCACGAAAGGGGAAGAGGTGAAGACTTCGTTACGGGAAGCATCCCATATGCGAAGGCCTTCGCGTTGTAATGCTGCGACGTGGTAAAAGCCAGGGAAGACATAAGAATCGCAGTTTTTGGGCTTATTTGGCCCAGGAATGATACCACCTGGAAGAACGTGCGCGACCTGGTATCTGAGTTTGGGATCCATATCAAACAGGATCCAGATATAAATCCAGCAATCAGAGGCTTTATGTGAGTAGAGCTGCGCGCCGTCGATGGAGAACATGAGAACTGTATCTTCTGGCTGAATACGGCCACTTCTAACGGCATCAAGGTATTCCAGTGAGTACAGAAAGTCCTTGATATCCTTGAGATGCCCATCATTCAACTGGAGTTCCTCAATGATTTCCTTAGTTTTTCGCCTCCTATAGCTCATTCGCTCAGCACTCTGAACATCTCGCCAAAGTGCTTGTAAGAGAGGTCCGAGAGGCATGGTGTAGAACTCTTGTCAAGGTGTATGGCCTGTATCCTTATAACGCTGCTCGCCGCACTTGGGGCATGTGTCAAGTGATGCAAATGGCCCGGTATATGCTAGACAGCTGTTCGGACACATGTGTTCAATGATGGGGACGATGCCTGTAATGTCTGCGATATTCCGTTTGATTTGGTTGAATGATGGTACTTGATCTTCAGGGTGGCGAAGCATTATCACTTCTCTTGACAAAGTGTAAGTCTCCTGCGAAGAATTGATCATCGCGAGGAATAGCCTCAACCCTAGCTGAAGGTCTGGATCTCCAACATCTGCAGGACAGGTGGGTGGATTGCGTAGCCGCTCAATTATGTCCTTATCAAGCTTACTGTCGTCTAGCGATGCCTTCTGTAAAGCTTGAATAAACTCCATTGTGAGCTTTATATCCTTCAAATGCGCAATGTTTGAGAGTTCCTGAAGATCTATGTCCAGCAAAAGTGGTGGGAGATATTTGTCTGTCCAATCGCCTTGGGTTTCATTGGTTTCATTGTCGTCAAGAGAACCCAGATCTGCACGATCGCTCCCAGCAGGTGTCTGATCCATCAAATCTGTCTCATCCATGTCGCAGGAACCTAGGCCTCGAGCTTGTGTAGTATTGCTGTGCCGAGGAATGTCTTCAGTTGCGTCCTCACTGCCATACGTGTTCTCCCCTGAGTCCAAGGAAACCATGTCACCCTGCCCCCCACCTCCAGATGTAAAGGCACCTGCAATGTCATTTCCAGTTGTGTCTCCGTCGCTGCAGCCATTCTCAACCATGTCCACGTCGTTCCGCACCTCACTCTCACTGCGCTCAGTAACCATCGCCTGCTTGTTGAGCGACATGCCGGACAAGCCACCCCCAATCCTGACCTTTTCAATCTGTGAGTATAAATTAATATGTAGCTCTAGGAAACGTACATTTATTCTGGAAGCTCCCGCAATCCCTGTTCCAAGCCGTGTGCTCTTGGGAATCCCTCCAGATGGCGCCAAGTTATTCAACATCCTCGCATTTGAGAGGGATGTTACGAATGTGTTTGAGAGGCCTGACTTACGAAAGGGTGCGTGTCGTTGATAGGTCGAACGGGACACATTTGTGACATGGCCTTTACAATACCTTTCGCAGTCAAAGGAGTAGAGTTTTTTGCCTTCGGTGTCCGTGTCAGTCTGTTGTCGTGGCATAACAAAGGAAATAAAAATGAATCATTCGGTATTTGAATTTCGACACTATCCAATTGAGTAACACAAATTGAGTACCACAAACGTATAAATGAGTTAAAAAGTGTTCTAAAAATCTACCTATCATCCAGAATATCCATGCATTCATCCATCATGACATGCACACAGCCCAGACCCACGATGTTGGCATAACCGCCAGAGCATCTAACCATCCCAACACCCTATGCCTCCTCTGCATCTAGGCAACTGCTGGCCATTAATCATCCATTGTAATGTTCATGGTGGGTGCTTCCACATCATTCATGGTAGTCTTCTTGGCCACACGCAAAAACTCCTGAGTCAAAACCTTGCGGTAAAGATTTACTCCCGGCTTGAAGTGCGGAAATATCTGACGGTCGGGGTGCGAAGACCGATGATGGAGCGAAGGCCGACGAAGGCCTAGTAGAGAAGACCGACGAGGGCCTTGTAAAGAAGACCGACGCGATGTACTTGGGAGTTTGACAATGCGTGTGCCTCCTTTGGGTTGTGAGGCCTGTAAAACTGCGGGCGTCATGGAAGGCACCGATGGCACTGACTGTGCAGAGGTATCATGCATATTCACAGCGGATTGTGACAGGGTATCGAGAGAAAGGGAGGCGTATGTACGACGTAGAGGCATGTCGAATACAAAGTCAACTATAATGATAACGTTGAGTAGCAGATGGCGCAATGACGGTGGGAACTGGACTTGCATTTGAAATCTGTATATGCATAGCTAGCCTAGCACTGGATATTGCTGGATATCGACGAGACTCGATGGTGGTTGTGTAGAAATTTGAAAAGGGAAGTTACAAAATACAACGACACAACTCGATTTTGTTTAAGTCGGAATCTCAAATACAACGACACAAATCGATTCTGAGTCAGCCAATCTTCCCACCTCGTTCCTTCTCGGCTACGTTAGAACCGATTTTCACTGGGCCTCAAAATTAAAATGGCAGGTTACAGAAACCTGAAAAACTTATGGGAACTAAGAAAACACGGCATGAAAGTCTTAAAATTATGAGGGTTTCTGGGTTTCTGGGGTTTCAAGTCTCCAGAAACCAACGAAAAGCTGGAAATTAATTTGCCGTTTTATGGATGAATTGCATGTTCATTTATTGGCTAGTAAGAAGATAGATCTTGTACGACAATAGGTATTGTACAAACGTTAAGGGTATGTTGCCGTCATCATGAAACTCCTCTCTACGTGGAATAGATCGTGATTGGAGCGATTAAGGAGGCTGACTAGTCTCCCCACCACTTCAAAAGAAGTGTGCACCTGTGTCCATATTCCAAAGTGAAGCAAAACGCCAACAGGGAACGAGGAAGTGCTTGTGGTGGGAACTTTCAATGAGCATCAACAATTTTTTTAGGCCTTATATAAGGATCACGGCATCTCCCGAGTGGAAGTTCCCAGCCGATCAAGGCCGCAGCTGCTTTCAGGTGAAAGTTTAAAGCAGCATGCCAAGGCAGCCAGCCAGCTGGCACCCTTCTCTGAGTCCTAATCCTCGAGTCATATGTTCTCCTTGCTCAAAAAGTGGTTCACAGATGTCCAGCGAATTCCCCTAGCTCCTTTGCAATACATGCGGCTTGGTCCAGAGGGACGAGATGTCAACCCGCTCATGGTAAATAAAGCCTTACCTCTATTTATAGAGATTTACTTGATTGGAAATAATTTTCTAGTTGCAATTCTTTACATGGGATTGCTTGCATCCCACCCTAAGCTGGTGGAAACATTTTGAGACGGAAATTCCTCGCTTGGCTAAGTTGGGTTTCACCCAAGTGTGGCTTCCTCCACCAAATAAAGCTGCTGAGCCAGTATGTCACAGCCGGAAAATACTTCATGAATCGTCTCTGAGTTCTTATTTTAGGAAGGACGTGGATACGATGCATATGATCTGGTACAGCGACTTTTCTTTACTCTGCTGACGAAGTAAACGTTCTCAAAGTTTTGTTCTAGTGGGATTTAGGTGAATTTAATCAAAAAGGGACAGTCGCTACAAGATGGGGTACTCGTGAAGAATTTCTTCAAGCATGCGAGACTGCAAAGTCACATGGAATTGACATCTTAATAGATGCGGTACTTAATGTTAGTTTACCCATCCTTTCTGCAGTGGGTTGCCAATTGATGTTTGGAATATATCCTAAAGCACAAATTGGGAGCAGATCGAGTTGAAACATTCCAAGCGGTTCCAGTAAATGCAAATAACCGCTTGCAAAACGCCGGCCCAGCTAGAGAAATCGAGGCATGTTGGAAATTAGCTCTAAAATTCTTGTTGAATTCAACTTGTATTACTTTCCAGGGCTGGACAGCTTTTGACTTCCCTGGAAGAGGTGACGAGGTATCCATTGGCGTGGTTGAAAAACACATCCGAGTAATGCTGAAAATTTTCACATTTAGCCCAGCCGCCTTCGTTGGACTAACGAACACTTTACGGGTGACTTCTTACAGCCTTTATGCAATACGATCATCTGCTCACAGTGAAAATTATAGGCGTAGATTGGGATCACAGGACGAGGACCAAAGGGATTTACCGTATATCGAGTCCACGACACAAAGGATGGTCGCGTAATGTCGACAAGGAGCTCGGCAATTACGACTTTCTGTTGGGTATCGACGTCAGTAGCCATTCCAACTTTTTGTATTGGGAAACGACTAATGCCATTGATAGATTGACCACCGGCATCCTGCAGTACAGGAAGATCTGATCAATTGGGGAAGTTGGATTCTAGAAGTGAGCTCAACAAGCCATTACTGAAGGAAATCAAGTAGCTAATCGACTATTAGACCTCTGGCGCACCCGGCTTCAGACTGGATGCTATAAAACATATCGATCGGAAATTCTTGCTTCGCTGGGTATGTTGGACCCGCATACTAATGTAATGTATTGCAATTGTTGAATGTATAACAGATTCAGGAAACCCGTCGTCAGTCAGGATTAAAAGACATGTTTGTTGTTTGTAAGCCCTTTTTCGACGGTTCGAGTTGGCCACCAGTAAGTATCGCTCTAATGTTTATAAACATATTCAGCAGAGTACTGGTCCGGAAAGTATGTATCCATCGTCATCTCTACAGAGTTTTGGCATTTCTGAAAACGCGCTCAAAGTCTCAAACTAGTTCTACCCTACATTCGAGCTTTTAAAGGAGAAGTGAGTACTTTCTCCGAAGACAATTCTGATTGACTCATTACTTGTGCAGACCGCATTTTTTGATGTGCCTTTGCATATGAACTTCCATCAAGCCAGTAGAGAGCGGACAAGATATGACCTGAGAACTATACTTCATGGAACGATAGTCCAGGCCAGACCTAACGATGCAGTTACCTTTGTTGATAATCATGAGTCAGTTTTTTTACCTGAGGATAATTGGGTCTGATCGTTGAGGCGCAATATGTCCTATTCTAGCACAGTAAGCGATCCTTGATTACAAGCTCCACTTTACACATCTTTAATTCATATTTAGGTCGAAGGTCAGAGCCTCGAAAGTTGGGTATGTCTAATGCTCCACAGACCTTTTTTCAGTTCTTCTTAACCCCTGTTCCGTAGGTCGGAGACAATTTCAAGATCCAGGCTTATGCAATCATATTACTCCGAGGTTTTGGACACCCGTACATGTCAATTCTTCAAATCGCATATTTCCTTGTCTAATGAATCCCTTTGCTCTCAGCTGCGTTTTCTATGGAGATCTTTATCCAAATCAAGAAGGATACAAGGAAAACACTGCTAGAAACTTAACTTTATTGATTGAAGCCCGGAGAAAGTTCGCCTATGGTCCGACGGAGGATTACCCCGCCCAGAAAAACTGCATCGGTTTTGTTCGGAAAGGGACTCCGACACATAACGGCTGCGCAGTTGTTTTGAGTAACAAGGAAGACAGGTGATTGAAACCGACCCCTACTTTCTTAGATCATGCGATCATGCTCACCACCTCACTCCCAGTTCCGATGCTCGTCTTCATGAACTTCGTATGAATGTCGGAATCGTAAGTACCTTTTTTCGTTATACCAACCCAACTTTAAATAATGTAATCATTTCTAGGAGAACGCTGGGTCCACATATTGTAGCCACATGACCCAACATGGTCGGGTTTTAATTGATGGACAAGGTTGGGGTATATTCTCTTGCTTTGCAAATAGTGTTCAAGTTTGGACCAAGCTTGAGGAGGGTCAATGAGCTATACGCGATTTGCATTTTTAGGTTCTAAATTTCTACAAGGACTTTTGAATTAGGGCAACAAGTGGCATCTCTGGGTAAAAAAATTTGAAGTACATACCCGTGCAGGACTTTTCAATTTTCAAACCATACTTTTGCAAATGGACTTCTACATAAATTTGATCTTATGTAAAGATGTTCTTCTGAATAGCAATCCTGAAACATTATTTTTTTCTTACATACAGAACTATTATACATCCATTGAGTATGTGAAGTTCGTCGGCACTGATCACGATCCAGCAGTTCGTTAGGGCCCATGCTCGATGACTATAACATGTCAGAGGCCGTATCGTTTTTTCATCTCGTAGTATTCCTCGTCAATTGATAGGCTGTGGATGCTTGGCAGTGATATGAAAATTGGTCCGGCTACCGATCTGGTAGCAGCTTCACTTCCAGTGGTAATGAGGTCGAGTGTCTGATCTTGGCCATCGAATAATGAAGCCGTTTCTTCCAATGTACTTCCTGTGTAATGGAATCGTCCTTGGTCACAGGTTTTCATCATGGATCAAAAAAATCACGAACGTACCTTTTGTCTCAACGATGAAGAAGATGACGAAGAGCAATTCAATGACTAGCCACACACAATATACGATATAGTACCTCCAGCCAAAGGAGGAAGCCAAGGCCCAAGGATTCACGAACTGATTGAAGGCGACTGTTACTGTTGCTACCAAATTCTGAGAAGACACAAATGAGCGAGTCGCAAGAACGTTGTCAGAGAATGGGTGTCTACCATGGCAGCAAAGCCTTTTGCGCGAACTCGTAAAGGAAGAATTTCCAAAGTATATGCGACCAACATAGGTGTGTAAGCGAGATCGTAGAAGACAAAGAACAAAAAGATAAGTGGGATGGTTGCTGTTCAGATTTGAATGGCAAGTCACAAAGGCTGAAAATACTGAAACCATTACCTTTCGCAGCTGATACATTGCTCGTCGTGTGGTAAAGGGCCGTTGTGGCAGTCCAGCACGAGAAGACTACGCTGTCTGTCAGAACCAGAGAAGAATACAGGATAAGGAGTTCACTTGCTGGCAAGCATTCCGGAATTAGAGATGAGGAAAAGAGGCCGACGACCAACAAAGTCGACAAGCATGGAAGCCCCAAGTGCCACAAAAAGATTGAAGATCTGAAGAGTCCTTATGTTAAAATGCCAGAACAGTCATCTATGCTACGCAGACTCACCTGTAAGTAGCCGTTAACGACTGCCTTGGTTTCAGTTTTAGTGATGCCAACGCTATCCAGAACAAGGTTGAGGTAATATGACACCAGACCGTTGCCGCTGAGTAAGAGAGTTAAGAGCATAATATGGCTGATCGATTATAACTCACCTCCATTGCGAGAAAACGCCGATGGCAAGTATAATGCGCATGCGTTTCCTATTGCCAGGGGTGGAGAAAAGAGACCAGTAAGAAGTAGATTTGTTTATTTCCTCTTCCTTGTCGATGGCACGTCGGATCTGGGCAATCTCAAACATAACTAGTGGGTGATGTCCATCGCTACCATTAGCATGATATTTGGCAAGAATAGCTGCCGCTTTATTTTCCTGAGGTGTTATTATTAGAGGGATTGATATGTGGAACATGAAGATAATTTCATACTTTGCCTGTAGCGACCAGCCATCGAGGAGACTCGGGTACGAACCACAGTGATGCGATTTGAATGACTGGGATCAAGGCCTGCACAATTGTGGGTAGACGCCACGACCATGTAGTGCCATTTGCTCGCACGTAGGCGCCATAGCAGACCTTGAGGCGACAATTAGCGACAGAACAGTTTCGAAGAGATACAAACGATTACCCAGGCTGAGATAACACTTCCGAGATACCCACATGAGTTAAACATAGCGGTGATCTTGCCACGCTGGAAAAAAAAGTCAGCCAGTGGATAACACCATCACTCTATGAGTTTAGAAGCGCACTTGAGTAGGATACGACAACTCAATGAGAAGTAAGGGAGCTGCGTTTTGGCAGAAACTGAGACCGAAACCGACTATCATGTGCAATATGAATTAGACCAGGATATGAACCCCCGAGGATGAGAATACTTACTGCAATATCGGGCACCAATGAACATGGGCAAATTCCAAGCAACAGCTTGTAGTCCGACGCCAATCAACATTATAACGCTTCCAAAAAGCAGAGCAACTCGACGGCCGTAGACATCAGAGGCGAAGGGAGTCATAGGCAGGGCTGTTAAGTTGCCAAGGAATTGGGCAGAACTGAGAATGCCTGATTATTGTTGAGTTTGACTCGCTTGACCGCAGTATAAACATTGTTATTATTGCTTGCCTAACGTGCTCCCCCGAGGATGACCGAAGTAATTTTGCCAATCAGGTAAAAGCTGCAAGCCTGTGGCCCTAGTGCTCAGCACATGCGTCGAATTTGAACGCAACCGGGGAAGGAACAAACCGTTTAAAATGGAAGAATCGATCCCATTAACTACAGATGTTAACATAGGAATTAAGAGGCAGATATTAAGCATAAGGATGCCTGCCAATTCATGCGACGCGTCAATTAATGTGGAAGAATAAGTTGGAAACGCATACCACGGTTGTTCCACCAGAAACCTTTGTAAAGAGAGTCGACGATCGACCACTGAGGTGTGTAAGTCATTATGTCTTTGTCGAAAACGCCACTTGGACGACGGGATGACAGCAAAATCCTTCACCAGAGAAGCGAGGGGCAATGGCAAGGAAGGGATAAAATAGAATGTACTTATGTCAATTGATCAATCATATACATAGAAATCACATTCGATCCTGGCGTTTGGAATAAGATTTATTGGCAACCAACTAGGATCAGAAGGAGGAAAACAAGAAATAAAGCACCGACTCTGATTGGCTGCTCCACATCGCAGATTCTGTCACGAAATTCGGGATTGGACAAGCAGTAACCACATGACGATTCCTTCAACTTCGGTCGATGAGCGGTTACGAAAGGCTGAGCCGTCGATACCGCCTCTGGGAGTACTCGGATATTCCTCGCAGAACCTTTATATATCGCCACCAACTGGAGAGCCGCCCGGAAAATGATGGGGTAAATTCATCCCTTCGAACAGTTCACGAGTCTTGTTAGTCTCCCGAAGGCAGCCTAGTCTCGTACCAATCACGTCCACTCACGTTTGCACGTGGGTGGGTTCGCTTAGTTGAGCCTAGAAGGCAGCCCATATAATGGTGGAAGACAAATCGTTCCATCTTTGGTCTGTTCGCGCCTTACCCGTACCTCAGCTTTCGTGCCGTGGGAATGAACCTTCAGTGCCTTTCACATGATCTTCTGGAGGCACGTGCAGTATGAACACACCTTTTCATCATCATCATGCCTACGGTGGACTTCCGGCCCAGTTCAATCTACGACTCAGATCCATCTGGTGTTCAAGGTATTGTGTCGGTAGCACAACGAGAATGCATGGATTTTTTTGGAAATCCAGCAGCTGCTGATGGGCACAATGATAAATCACCCTGGTATCTCGAGTACAACTAACATATACATTGATATAAAACTTGTTTTTCCCATCCCAGTTCATAATATCGCGAATAGATCAATACCATCGAGTAGTTTACTGATTCCTTCGATCTGGACATTATGCGGGTCATATGGGAGGAATTTGGCAAAAATTTGGCGGCAGAGTGCATGGCTGTCCGATGAGCCAAATTTGAATGCCGAGTTCCCTCAAGGTGATAGGGCGCGTTCATATCTTTACGGCAAAGATTGAGGCATGTTGAGAATTCCATTCACTTGGCATCAAGTACCTCACGTGATGACTGAAAACGCCGAAGGTTGAGGAGGGTTGAACGTTGAGGTCCCTTGTCAACCCGACCGTCAGAAACAGACTTGAGTCTTGAGAGCTTCGGGATAAACGGAGCATAACCGTTCGAAGCTTGTTGACTGTGACAGTTTTAGTGTGAGGACCTTTGTCAAGTTGCAAACTATAGACAACCAAGACATTGTGGTAAGAATCGTGAGATTCCTGACCTGCACTGGTAATAATGCTCTGTAAAAGTGAATGTCGTGTGAAGACAACCTTCCTAGTTGTGTGTACTTGACTAAGTCAATATAATAATTTACCACCACACACGCAACCGCCTAGAACTCATCTCTATGCTCTATCTAAACGCAAAAACACCCTTAATCCATGTACTGGGCACCAGAAAGCCCGTCTCCGACGAGACTGGGCGGCTAGGACACTCAATTTTTGGTCATTTCACAGCCATTTTTTCCGATGGAGCACACTATTACTAGCAGTAAATCTCTTTGTGTTTCCCCACCCCAGTTTCCCATTCTGTGCACTTGCTGTAGCTGTGAAAATTAGTGAGGTGGACGAGCTTTTGACGCAATGCAGAACCTAGTAAGTGGTGGCATTTAGTGCATGTAAATCCTGCTCCACGAAAATCACATTTTCGCTTGAAATTTTTTTACTCCTTTGCGTGTAAAAAGGCTTTTCTTTATAGAACCTCATGCATATTATGCTAGACAGTATTATTTTATGTAGGAAACTTGTCTATTTTGGAATTGTCCAATCAGCCAGTGGTTTCGATATGACCATTTTGATGTACTTACAATTGAATGTACTTATCTCCTGATCATCAATAATAACACTGTCAAGTCCAAGGAGGATTGCCTCTGATGTCAAGTTGCCAGCAGCCAGTTGTATGGCGTTTGACCACTTCTCTCCTGGAATAATTTGGACATCGAAGCTCGAGCCTCTACCGAGTTGTAGTCCTTTCTTGCTTTGTGTGCATGCCTTGAGAAGTTGATATAACCATTGTCGAATCATTTTATGTCGGTTACCTTCAGCTGTGATTTGTTGCTGTGCAGTCCATGCAGAGGCTAGGCGTGACAGAATTATGTACTCTAGGTGTGCATGACCGAAATGCACCGTAACCCAAGGGGGTCCCGGGATTTTAGTCCATGACCCGAGGAGGGGGGGGTACCTGCTGAGGGCTTAAATTTATTTTCTAGTATCACTTTAAACACACATTTCCTGCTACTAGACAGCATTTCTGCCCCTGTATCATCATAACATAGCTAAATACAGTTCATATTTGCCTTCTGGGCAAGGTTATTTATGTTTTTAAGTGATAAAAGATTGTTAAAAAACATATGGAGAGTCAGAAAACATATAGAGACCACCTATAACTGGATGATCCGACCACATCCCATCAAAACATACCTAATTTGGACGAAAACATACCCTTTTTGGAAGGAGGGGGGGTCAAAATGCCTTAAAAAATTTTACCGACCCCGTGCCGTTTTTCCAATTCCTGGACCCCCTTGCCGTAACCCCGATGGTCCGTCGAGCCCATCAGTAGTTTAGCAAATAGCTTTTTTCGGCTTGAAAACCCTAAAAAAGCAGCAAAGTAACAAGTTGAAAAACTCAGGCTCTTGGGCCAAAAAACTGACAGATTTTTACAGTATGTGGTTTTCCCCACTAATTATAGAATTTTTGTTCTATTTTTGGTCATCATTTTCTTATCCAAAAGAATGTTCATAGATAACATTTTGGCTTCACAACCTTTATAACTACTAGTAGTGGAATTCTCCAAAAGTGACTCCAGGTGCGTATTACGAGCCTCTTGACTCCATAGTAGTAGTACAAGCGCTGGTTGAGATCATGGATGAGGCTATGTGACAATCCACACAGGATGCTCAATGGTAAGATCACACTCAGAAGTGGAGGTTTGCCGGTCCCATCAGTCATCGCTGGGTCACCGGTCATGACTTTAACTGGTCATCCAGAACTTGCTGGTCAGTGGTCATCGATCATCACTGTGTGCTTGGGGTACACATGATACTACACGGTCATTGCATAAAAATCACGTAGTTATTCAGTCACTCCAAAATTTGAAAGAGGAGAAATCGGTGATACTACTTAAAGCAAGGGTATGTACTGTCTTTGACACGAAAAAGTCAAATAAAAAATGCCGCACAAAAAATCAGGCGACTACCGGCAAAAAATGTCTGATCTGGATGGTGAAATAGACAAACATAAGTAGACGGAATATTGGTGATGGGCTGGAAAGAAAAAGAGTGTATACAAGACAAAAAAATCCCTGAGACCAAGATGAATAAGCTCTTCTCCATTAGGCGAGAAGAGCAACCATCGCAGCTCCAATGATACCAGCGGCGGCGACTTGGCCAGTAACACGAGACGCTCCTGAGGCTTTAGTAGTAGTGGAAGCGGTCCCTGCGCTAGTTTTCGAACCGGAAGCACTGAATGACAATCATGTCAGATTAGGACAGGAGAAAAATGAAGAGCCTACGCAGAGGTTTGTGGTGAGCCGGCAGAAGTGGTCGTCGACTGAACAATGGTGATGGGAGCCGCACCAGCTGTTGTTGTTGCAGCTGTAGGAGTCGAACCAGCAGGAGCGGTGGAACCAAAGGTAAGGGAAGAAGTTTTCCCAACACAACTAGAATCGGCTGTTACAATTTGTCAAGGTTATAAAACGGCCTGAACGAATAAAATTGTAACATATGCTTACGGCCAGGTTGGACTGAGAAAGCAGCAGATTGCGCCAAGTTACCAGTCGAGTCACGGAGGTCAAGACCCAGAGAAGTCTCTGCAATAGAATACATTAACGGGCAGCAGAGGGAAACCATGAGTGATACTAACGCGCAGCGATGTCAACCAGCCAGGTCACCGAAGTTGCATTCGTGGAAGGGAAAGTAACAAGAGCTGGAGCTGATGGTTGATTGCCAGGGAGAATGCTAAAAGCAAGTTAGGACATCTGTGAAAAGAACACGGGGAGAAGCCTGCACACCTCTAACCAAGATTTTCAGTCAACATTGCCAAGCGAAGAATAAACATCATGACATACCAAAAAGTAGGGAGCTGGAGTAAGCAAATGAGGTTAAGCATTTTGGGCATTCAACTAAGATACTTTGAAGACGTACAGACTCCTCCTGACCAGGCAATAAGAAGAGGTTGGCAGACCACGGCAGCGGAACTATATGAGATAAGAACCGGAAATATGGGCAGCCTGGCAACCACGAACTCACGGGGTATTAATCATGAGCTGTGCGAAAGCACTGGAGGCAGCAAGGCCTAAAGCAACAAGTGGTACGAAGACAGACTTCATTTTTTGGTCAAGGAAAAGAAAGTGTAGAGGAGGCCAGCGAGGAGTACAAAGAGAAGGGAAGAAAGGGCTAAATCATTTTCCAACCGTTCTCGCAGTCAAACAAAACCAAATATTACATACAATGATACGTTGCTAAATGTGGAGTTCCCGAAGACGTTGGTTTTCCGCAGCTCACTCATAATATACTGTTGGTCACCTCGAATGTACTATTACATCTCTCGAGCATGTGGAATCCCAGAGATTTCTTGTTAGAACAGATGATAAGCCCGCCACGTCTCCTTACGTCGGAGGCTGTATTGTGATATACGTAAGCCTCAGCACGTTAAACCGTCCAGAAATTACTAATAACAAGCCATGAACCCGTGCCTTCGGCACGGCGCCGCTCCGCTTTGCCGACCTCCAGCACGGATTCAGGGCTTGCCGGGGGCTCCGCCCCCTGGACCCCTGGCTGCATCACAACAGTGGACGAAGTCTTATATCCTAACAGTGAACACTCTTATTGAAAAATAGAATCAACAAATCTTATCATTACAATTGCAATCCAGTAAGTATTTCTTTGTATACTACATTCGCTGTTCTTCCTCCTGACTCTTCTTTTAGTAGTACCTTTAATCGGTTTCCTGATGTACATCTAGATAGTCCTACATACAATTGCCCATGTGAAAAAACTGGAGACCGTAAATCTAATCCTACATGCTTCAATGACTGCCCTTGACTCTTGTTAACTGTCATAGCAAAAGCAAGTCGAATTGGAAATTGTCGTCGTCGAAGTGGAATCGCCAAATCCTCTGCAGATGGTGACAATGTAATCCATGGGATAAACACTACTTTTCCAGCAAATCGTTCATCTCCACTCATGATTCTACATTTTAGCACTCTTCCTCTGATTTCCAGTACCCTTAACCTTGTCCCATTGCAAAGTCCTTTTTAACGACGACGACACGTACGAGTTCTTTTTTATCGAGAAACACAACGTAGTAGTCCGTATCGTAGTGAAGAAGAACTTCCACCGTCTTGACGAGTGAGGTCAAAGTTTTAAGGATAAGTTTAGTTGCTGTGGAGTAAGACGTCATAACCGGTCTTAAGTGTATACAAGGTTCAATAGGTCGTTTGTAGTTAATAATAGACCCTACTTCACGGTTACGTTGTGTTCATACGTTAACTACGACACCTATCTTGTGAAGCCCTACAAGAACCATAGCTACGAGGTAAACCACCTTAGTGACACAACAAACCACCACTGAAATCTGTTTGTGAAGGTCACTAGGGAGTACCGTCATCTGTCGTCCAACACCGTCGTAGATAGTCTGCTTCGGGTGAAACCGTCTTACAACTTTAAGTAATGGAGGTTCTCTTATACGCAGAACTTGTTAGAGGTCTCTACGTCCTCAAACGTTTAACCGACGATTTACAACCACCTCCATGACCTGACCTACTCAGACTGTGCTAACTCTAAGGTGTCCCGTAGTAGACGGGACTGATAAGCTAATTGAGGAACCACCTTCTTCAAATAGGACCTTAACTCCTACCACTCTTTAGTCTGGTCATGAAGAACCTGTCTACGTAAGAACGAACGTTTTTACTATCACAAGTCCTAAACTTACTTCTCTATAACTTTGCCAAGGGACCTCTTCTTGTACACGATAACTCACGTCTGAGACACCTCAACCTCCTACTTCCCTACTTACTCAACGTCGGTATAAGCGGTCTCATAGACTTAAGTAACCACAGTTCAAGTGAAGGTGAACGTGTAGAATTTGACTTTCAACCTACAGGTCAATACGACGAGTCTTTAAACCTACGAAGT